>NW_026844040.1:371961-598924 GCF_029531705.1 Pantherophis guttatus | reverse complement strand
GCTGGCTGGGGGATTCTGGGAGTTGAAGTCCACCCATCTTCAAGCTTCCAAGGTTGAGAAACACTGTTCTACAGCTTAAGTGTTTGCATAAAGGGGCAGATGCTGCCCACCAAAGTCTCATCGGATACCCGTAACACTCCCGAATTTGAATGTGGATTTGATTAACCGGGTTACCGGTTATCCCAGGCTGGTTATTTGCTCTGCTGATAGGTTATCAGCAAAGCCACAACGACAACAGCAGCCATTGTCCTGCAATGGAGCATTTCTTTTGCTCGGGAAATGCACTGTTGTCGTTGTGGGTCGCTGAGCAAAGGCTGAGAGAACACGCGTGGGAACAAATTTTGGCTGCCCTTGAATTCAGACGCGAGGAGTCCTCGATTGACATTTGTTTAGAGGCTGTTCGAAGTTACACGACTGGTCCTCCTCGCCCTTACGACCATTGCAGCGTTCCCTACAGTCATGTGATCAAAATTCGGGTACTTGAAGCTGGCCTGTAATTTGTGTCTTTGTGGTGTCGTGCGATCGCCGTTTTGCTTAACCAATCCCCCGATTCACTTAACAACCGCAGTGATTTCGCTTAACAGCCATGACGAAAAAGTTGTAAAGTTGGGCGTGACCCATTTAACGACCACTTTGCTTAACAATGGGAATTCTGGTCCTGATTGTGGTCATAAGTGGAGGACCCCCTGTAACTGCCTTCTTCCTCCCAGAAGATGTGGCAGGACAAAAAAAACCACGGATGGAAACTAATCACGGAGAGAAGCAACCTGGAATTGAGGAGAAACTTCCTAACAGGGAGGACAATTAACCAGTGGAACTGCTTGCCACCAGAAGTTGTGGGTGCTCCATCACTGGAGGCTTTTAAGGACAGTCACTTGTCTGATATTGTATGGGGTCTTCTACTTGAGCCAGGGGCTGGACTAGAAGACCTCCAAGGTCCCTTCTAACTCTATTCTATTTGATAGAGATAGATAGATAGATAGATAGATAGATAGATAGATAGATAGATAGAATAGATAGATAGATAGATAGATAGATATGGATGGATGATAGATGGATAAATGGAAGATGGATGGATGGATGGATGGATGGATGGATGGATGGATGGATGGATGGATGGATGGATGTATAGATGATAGATGGATAGATGGAAGATAGATATAGATAGATAGATGATAGATAGATAGATAGATAGATAGATAGATAGATAGATAGATAGATATGGATGGATGATAGATGGATAAATGGAAGATGGATGGATGGATGGATGTATAGATGATAGATGGATAGATGGAAGATAGATATAGATAGATAGATAGATAGATAGATAGATAGATAGATAGATAGATAGATAGATAGATAGATATGGATGGATGATAGATGGATAAATGGAAGATGGATGGATGGATGGATGGATGGATGGATGGATGGATAGATGATAGATAGATAGATAGATAGATAGATAGATAGATAGATAGATAGATAGATAGATAGATAGATAGATAGATAGATAGATATGGATGGATGATAGATGGATAAATGGAAGATGGATGGATGGATGGATGGATGGATGGATGGATGGATGGATAGATGATAGATGGAAGATAGATATTGATTGATAGATAGATAGATAGATAGATAGATAGATAGATAGATAGATAGATATTGTGTTTCCCCAAAAATAGGACCCTGTCTTATATTTTTTGAACTCTGAAATAAGCGCTTAGCCTTTTTGCCATGTGCTCAAAACCCCGATTGGGCTTATTATCAGGGGATGTCTTATTTTGGGGAAAACAGGTAGGTAGGTAGGTAGGTAGGTAGGTAGATAGATTGGTAGATAGAAATAGATGATAGATATAGATGATAGATAGTTAGATGGATTGATGGATGATAGATAGATGAGGTAGATGGATGGATGGATGGATGGATGGATAGATTTGCTGCAATGATTTCTGGGAGGCCAATCAGATTTAGAGGGAGAAAGGGCAGAGGTCAAGCCTTCTGGCTACCTGCTATCCCAGTAGAGACCAGGAGACACAGAAACGCACACACCTCACCAGCTTTTCTAAGAAGCAGCAAAGCCTGCCAAGAAGGCTTGTGGCCAGCGGTTCCATAGCCAACACGATCTCCTCCCAACCTGTAAAGCTAATGGCTAAAAGGAGAGGAGGAGATGGAGGACCTCAGCTTTCCCCTCCAGGCCACCACAGCATCCCCTGCGTAGAAGATTTCCAACCATTGTTCCTTGGTGTCCATGGAGAACCGAAATGCAGCGATTGCATATGCCAACGTGTGAAGACCCAGCTTTCTGTAGAAGTCCATAAAGTTGGAGAAAGTGGAAGGGAAGAGAAGAAGAGGATGACCGGCAGTGAGACAGAGGAATGATGGATGGATGGATGGATGGATGGATGGATGGATGGATGGATGGATGGAGACACCAGCGGAAAATCTAAAGGACCCAGATTGGGGACAGATCGTCAGGGAGAAAATCTATCTATGTGGTCACCAAGAGTCAACAATGAACTGGTGGAACATCAGTCAATCAGTGCAAAGACCCAGCTCTTTGGAGAAGTCTTCAATGCTGGAAAAGGTGGAAGGAGAAAGAAGAAGAGGGTGACCACCAGTGAGAGGGAGGGATTCAGTGGCCCTGTTGGAAGATCTAAATGACCAGATTGAAGATATGTGGCGGCTGAGAGTCAGCAGTGGAAAATAATCAAGTTTGAAGACCCAGCTTTCTGAAGAAGGCTGTAATGTTGAGAAAGATGGAAGAGAAGAAGAGGATGACCAGTACTCATGGACCACTGTGTGAATTACAAAGGTGATGGGGGCATCATTAGAGGACGTGAAGGACATGGTTGGGGACAGATCACCCTGGAGAAGGTCAATCCATATAGTTGCTAAGAAGTGACACTCACTCAACAGCTCATAATCAATCAATGCCAAGACCAAACTCTTTTGAGAAGTCTAATATCTTGGAGAAGGTAGAAGGGAAGAGAAGGAGAACTGGAAGCAAGGTGGATGGACTCAGTAATGGTGGTGATGGAGACACCACTGGAAGACCTGAAGGTTGGGGACAGGTCACCATGGACAAAATCTACCTCACCAAGAGTCAACTATGACTTCATACTTGATGACACATCATCAAGGGTGACATATATAAGAGCAAGCAGTGGTGGTGGGATCACCATTAGGAGACCTGAAGGACTTGGCTGGGGGCAGATCATCCTGAGAAGGTCCATATCCATATAGTGATCACCAAGAGTCAACAATGAACTGGTGGAACATCAGTCAATCAGTGCAAAGACTCCGCTCTCTGGAGAAGTTTTCAGTGCTGGGAAAGGTGGAATGAAAGAGAAGAAGAAGGTGGCCAGAAGTGGGATGGAGGGACTCAGTTACTGTGGCCCTATTGGAAGATCTAAATGACCAGATTGAAGACAGATTGTCTCTTGGAGAAAATCTACGTGGTTGCTAAGAGTCAATAGTGGAAAAATAGTGGAAAATAATCAATCAATCAATCAATCAATCAATCAATCAATATGAAGAATCAGATCTCTGGAGGAGGCTGTAATGTTGGCCAAGATGAAAGGAAAGAGAGGAAGATGATGAGTAGCAGTGAGACAGAGGGATGATGGATGGATGGAGACACCATTAGGAGATCTGAAGGACCAAGTTGGGGCAGACTACCATGGAGAAAAGTCTACCTAAGTGGTCACCAAGAATCAACTATGTCTTCATAGTTGATGGCACATAATCAAGAGCAACATTATATCAGAGTATGCAGTCGGTGGGAAGGACACCATTAAGACACCTGAAAGACCTGTTTGGGAACAGATCATCCTGGAGGACAATCCACATGGTTGCTAAGAGTCAAGAGTGACTTGATGGCACCATCAATCAATGTCAAGTTCACATTCCCTTGAGAAGTCCATAACGTTGGGGAAAGTGGAAGGAAAGAGAAGAAGAGAAGGGCCACCAGCAACTGGATGGACTCAATTATAGCAGTGATGGGGCCACCATTGGAGGATCAAGTTATGGACAGATCATTACGGAGAACATTGATCTGTGAGGTCACTAAGAGTCAACAATGAACTGATGGCAAGGAATCAATCAGCCATCTTACACCCTGAATTGACAAGCAAGAAGAACAGAGTTGGAAGGGATGTTGGAGGTGTTCTGGTCCATCCCCTGGCCAAGCAGGAGACATCTTAAACTATTCTGGACAAATGACTGCCCAGTCTCATCTTGAAACCGTCCAGCGATGGAGCTCCCACAACATCTGGAGGCAAGTCCTTCCGCTGATGAATGGTTCTCAGCGTTGGGAAATTTCGTCTTAGTTCTAGCTTGATTCTCTCCTTGATGAGCTTCCGTCCATTACGTCTTGTCCTGCCCTCTGGTGCTTTGGGGAACAGAACAGAATAACAAGAGTTGGAAGGAAGGGATCTTGTTTGCTTCTTGTTTTATTAAATTGGTATACCGCCCTTCTCCCGACGGACTCAGGGCGGTGAACAGCCAAAATTAAAATACGTACAGTAGAAAAAATAAATTAAAACAGAATTAAATCAGTTTGGCTTCCCTAAATTTTTTAAAACCCTTTACCCATAAAATAGCCCATTAAAATTTTAAGCCCGCCCGCCTGGTGAAATAAAAAGGTCTTTAGAGCGCAGCGGAAGGTGCGCAGATCCGGGATCCTCCGTATCTCCGGGGGGAGCTTGTTCCAGATAGTAGGTGCCCCCACAGAGAAGGCTCTCCCCCTGGGGGCCGCCAGCCGACATTGTTTGGCCGACGGCACCCGGAGGAGCCCCTCTCTATGGGAGCGTACTGGCCGGTGGGAGGCTATTGGTGGTAGCAGGCGGTCCCGTAGATAACCAGGTCCTAAGCCATGGAGCACTTTAAAGGTGGTAACCAAAACCTTGAAGCGCACCTGGAAGACCACCGGGAGCCAGTGCAGCTCGCACACGAGGGGTGTTACATGGGAGCACCATGTAGCCCCCATAATTGGTCTTCTAGTCCAATCCCCTGCTCAAACATGTCGACATATACTAGTGATGTCTAACCTTTTTGCCGTCGCATGCCAAAAGCCAGGGGGGGAGCACAGGGGGGGGGGGTTGCGTGCGCATGTGCCCACACCCACACTCATAACTCAATGCATTCTGCCCCCCACGATGGCACGTGATGGCACAGTGGGCCCAGTAAGCCTATTTTTCGCCCTCCCCAGGCGAAATTCCTGTTTCCAGCCTCCGAGGGGGATGGGGAAGGCTGTTTTTGCCCTCCCCAGGCTCCTAGAAAGCCTCTGGAGCCTGGGGAGAGCATGAAACGGGCCTTCCCCACCCCCGGAGGCCCTCCGGAGGCCAGAAACAGCCTGTTTCCTGACTTCTGGTGGGCCCAGAAGGCCCGAAAATCAGGTGGCCGGCGCACGCTTGCTCACTGGAGCTGAGCTAGAGCAATGCTCGCGTGCCCACTGATATGGCTCTACGTGCCACATGTGACACACGTGCCATATACCACGCTGGACATAACGGCTGTCCAAATCTCTTCTTAAAAACCTCCAGGGATGGCTAGGACACCTCATAAGCCCAACAGCTGAATTGGAATTGGTCGGTAACTGCTATGGGTACGCAAACTGGGGGGGGGGGGAGGGGGGCTAACGCCATGGCACAATCCCAAAACCCCCAACAGCTGTTTGGTTCTGGGGTCAGCCCCAGTGGGTCTTTTTCTGCAAAGGGGTGTGGGAGGTCAACCCCTTGGCAGGGGTCCAACGAAAGGGGCCAAATCCAGACTTGTGCTGGAGCAGAAGCCCCCCCCCCACACACACACAACGCAAACAAAAACACACATATATACACACACATTAGGCCACGCAAGCCAGTGCCATGTCCAAGGCTGCTGGAAACAGGTTATCTGCAGTGCCAGGACTGGGCAGGGAGTAGCAGGAGGACCCGCGCAGGATTTGAACCCGGTCAGTGTCTCTCACTTCGCCCCCAGAGTTGGGAGGAGCAAGAGGAGTGGGGGGAGGGACAGCCAATCAAAGGAGGGGCTTGTGTGAACTTTGCCAAGCTGCTTCTCAGGCTAGAGTGGGGGGGCATTCACAGAGCGGGCGGGGGGGGGGCAGAGTTCATCTCCAGGGTGTTTCTGGTTCCTTTTTGGGGGGGGGGGGGCTTGAACCCTCCTTTGTCCCCAGAGGCCCCTGGCAGCTGGGGGCGACCCAGAGGAGACGCCGCAGGGAGTTGGGCAGCAGGCAGGGAAGAAAAACCCTTCTGTGCTTCAAGGAAAAAAGGACGATTGTTTGCGAAGTAGACTCGGCCATCCCTCCGCCCATCCGGAGTCCTGAAGGAGGAAGGCGCTGGGTGCTTCCCCCCCCTTTTTTTCCCCCCAGGGGATCCAGTCCTGGATGAGTTGCCCCTTGGCTCGGGGTGCAAGGAAGTCAGTTAAAGGCCAGGGCATAAACCGAACTAGTAACCAAAGCTTGGAATTAACCAGGTTACTAATTTCTAATCCTGGTGCACTTTAAGATGGGTGGACTTCAACTCCCAGAATTCCCCTGGCTGGGGAATTCTGGGAGTGGAAGTCCCCCCCATTTAAAGAACGATGGCTGGGGAATTCTGGGAGTGGAAGTTCCCCCCCCATTTAAAGGATGGCTGGGGAATTCTGGGAGTGGAAGTCCCCCCCCATTTAAAGAATGATGGCTGGGGAATTCTGGGAGTGGAAGTCCCCCCCATTTAAAGAATGATGGCTGGGGAATTCTGGGAATGGAAGTCCCCCCCATTTAAAGAATGATGGTTGGGGAATTCTGGGAGTGGAAGTCCCCCCATTTTAAGGCATGCTGGCTGGGGAATCCTGGGAGTTGAGGTCCACCCATCTTCAAGTGGCCAGGTTGGAGAAAGATTGCTCTAACCCTTCCAGATTTTTGACAGCTGGGTTCACACAACACTCTGGACACTAGAATGTGGTTGTGTTGTGGGCGTTTGAGGCAAAACAGGTGTGGCTGTTGTGCTAATTTTGTCATCCTCTTAAGCTTGTCTTGGCACAGGTCAGCCGAGCCCCCCCCCCCGGCCTTTGTGCTAACCTGGTTGTGTGTTTGCGTTTGTTGGTGTGTGTGTTTGTGTGTGTGTTGTTGGTGTGCAAGCAGGGCTGAGGCCACAACTAGCCGGGTTGTGTGTGTGGGAGGGCAGTTCCATGTTCCTTCACATCCTCCTGACCCACAAACCTGTCTGGTGGCATGAGAACAGGGCAATAAACTGGCGATGGACTCGGTGGGTGGGTGGGGGTTAAGGCATTGGGGTTTCCCCCCCCCAATGTTCCCAATGGGATTACAGACCGTCCTCGACTTACGACCACGATTGAGCCCCAAAATTCCCGTTGCTAAGTGAGACAGTAAAATTTTGCCCCATTGTACGACTTTTCTCGCCGGTCGTTAAGTGAATCCGGCTTCCCCGGATGGACTTTGCTTGTCAGAAGGTCGCAAAAGGGGAATCACGTGACACACACACACAAACACCGGGACACCGCCACCGTCATAAATATGGAGCCAGTTGCGACACGTTTGAATTTTGATCACGTGATCATTGGGGAGGCTGCAACGGGTTTTTTTTTCCCGATTCCCCATCCCTCTTAGAACTTTTGGATCTCCTGTTGGCCTCCCATCCAAGCACCAAGCAAGTCTCACCCTGCCTAGCGTTTCAAGAGTAGCCCAGGTCAGTGGGGTGCTGCCACCTAGTGCCCGTTCCCGTAATAGGCAGGCCTTACCCCCGGGGCATGGCTGGCTGGCTGGGGACTTCTGGGAGTTGAAGTCCAAACATCTTCAAGTCGAGCTTAATCTGCTCAAACGAACATCTTCGATTGATAGATCTGCTTCGCAGCTTGATTTGCAAAATATCCATTCTTCCTATCGCATCCCTTCCAGGCAGCTACACCAATGATTTTAATACAGGTAAGTCCTCGATTTACACCACTTCGTTTAGTGACCGTCCGGATGTTAACAACGGCACTGGAAAAAGGGGCTTGGGACCGTTTTTCACACTTAACGACCACTGCAACGTCCCCGTGGTGATGTGATCAAAATTTGGACACTCGGCAACTGACTCATATTTATGACGGTTGTAGTGTCCTGGTGTCAAGCAGAGTCAGCGGGGAAGCCAGATTCATTTAACAACCATGTGACTAATCACTGCAATGATTCACTTAACAACGGTGGCAAGAAAACTCGTTAAAATGGGGTGGAATTCACTTAACATACTGTATGTCTCCTGTTCTCTTCTGTTCTGTTCTAGTCTAGTCCATTCCCTTCCATATTTTCTGTTCTGTTCTGTTTTGTTCTGTTCTGTTCTGTTCTGTTCCTATTCCTATTCCTATTCCTTGTTCTGTTCTGTTTTGTTCTGTTTCATTCTGTTCTGTTCCATTCCTTTCTGGTTCTAGTCCTGTTCCTATTCCTATTCCTATTCCTTGTTCTGTTCTGTTCTGTTTCGTTCTATTCTGTTCCATTCTGTTATGGTTCTATTCCTGTTCCTGTTCCTGTTCCTGTTCCTGTTCCTGTTGCTTATTCTGTTCTGTTTCTGTTTCTATTCCTATTCCTATTCCTTGTTCTGTTCTGTTTTGTTTTGTTCTGTTTCATTCTGTTCTGTTCCATTCCGTTCTGGTTCTAGTCCTGTTCCTATTCCTATTCCTTGTTCTGTTCTGTTTTGTTCTGTTCTGTTTCTATCCCTATCCCGATCCCAATCCTGATCCCGATCCCGATCCCTATCCTGATCCCTATTATTAGCAGTTCCCAGCTGGATCTGACCCCTGGCCCATCTCATCCAGCAGATTGCTGTCCTGGTGGCCGGCCAGCCTCCCAAGAAAGCACATGTCAGACCCGTCATTCTCAAGGTTCAGAGGATCCTTATGGATCCCCAAAGCTTCCAGGAACCGATCCCACCCTTTTGGGAAGCCACTCAAGCTAGTAGCCAGCCCCAAGGCGTAATAAGGACGGTTCTCAATTAAAACACCCTAATCTTTTAAACTACTCGACCTGCTCATTTTGTTTGCCTCTAAAATGTAACGCATTCAATGAGTTTGCCTTTTAAAACCAGGTAAGCTCTTCGACCTTTGCTAACTGAGCAGAAAGTTACCAACAAAACTGAAGTCCTCGAGGGGATATCAAAGCAGACCCAATTAATTTGCTTAAGATCTATCAAATGCTGTCAAAAACACATTAAAGTCCTTAACACGCTCTCCTGAAGTCCCTGGTAAAATTAGGCACTTTAGTTGCTGGCTGGGGAATTCTGGGAGATGAAGTCCATCCACCTTAAAGCATGGCTGGCTGGGGAATTCTGGGAGTGGAAGTCCACCCCTCTTAAAATCCTGCTGGCTGGAGAATTCTGGGAGATAAGGTCCACCCATCTTAAAGCATCTTAAAATTCATTTCGTCGATGTTTTTTTAAAAATTATTTTAATGCTTTTTAAATTGCTATGAATTGTTTTATAATTTTAGAACTGTAAACTGCCTAGAACCGGTTGGTTAAATTGGGTGAGCTATAGAAATCAAATCCATCAATCAATAAATTCGAAATGAGATAAACACGCCGGCTGGGGAATTCTGGGAGTTGAAGTCCACCCATCTGAAAGTCCAGTTTTTTGATCACGTGACCATGGGGGGGGATGCTGTAACGGTCGTTAAGTGTGGAAACCGGTTATAAGTCACGCACGTTTCAGCTCCGTTGTGCCTTCGAATGGTCACTAAATGAACAACTGTTGTAAATTGAGGACTGCTTATAATCTATTTGACGATCCATTGGTTTCCTTGTACCTGGGTCTCCGGAACCTCCTCCGTAGTTTTCCCCAAACGGCAAAAAAGTTCAAAGGCCACCACCGTTCCCTTCCTCTTCTGAACTCCAAAGTCCATGTTTCCCTTTCGTGGCTTGTTCCGGAAAGCCACGGACGATCTGCGATTCCGATCTTGGCTACGGAGAGAGACGCACCCGGGTCATCTTTTCCGAAGAGCAAAGATTGGGCCTCCCAGGAGCAAACAAACATCAAAACTCTGGTCGGGCTGGCAGGATTCAAGGCGGTGCCCTCGTGCCCGATGCCCTGCGGCTGTCATGGCTTGCAAGCAGCCCAGGGCGCGGAGTGGCACTCCTTGCCTGTGTTTGTGTGTCTGTGTGTGTCTATGTGTGTATATGTGGCTCTGGCAGCTGCTGTCCTGTCCCCCCCCCCTCCTGCCCCACCCCACCCCCCCATTCAGCTTGGGCTTTGGCGAGAACCTGCACCTGCCTTCATTCCAACCCTTACACAATTTACACAAACACACAACCGTCGCAGCATTCCCCCGCCGTCAGGGGATCAAAAGTCAGACGTTTGGCAAATGACTCACCTTTATGACTCACCTTTTATGACGGCTGCAGCGTCCCGGGATGCCCCGTGTGTCACATGATCGCCGTTTTGCAACCTTCCGATACAGGCCCGGCTTGGGTGGCTCAGTGGCTAAGACGCTGAGCTTGTCGATCGGAAAGGTTTGGCGGTTCGGCGGTTCGAATCCCTAGTATAGGGATCGCCTGCGTGAGCAAGGGGGGGGGGTTGGACTAGATGACCTCCAAGGTCCCTTCCAGCTCCATTCCTGTTGTTGTTGTTGTTGTTATTAAGCGAAGTCAAGGGTTCGTAGAAACGATCCCTTTTGAAATTTATTTATTTATTTATTAGTTCGATTTGTATGCCGCCCTTCTCCGGAGACTCAGGGCGGCTTACAATGTGTTTAGCAATAGCCTTCATACCTTTGTATATACCTGCTTAGTAGGGCTTCTGGGTGGCAGAAACGCTCGGCCAATCCTCTCCCTCGGCCAGGGGGGCTTCTGTTGTCGAGGTTGGTGCTTGAGCCCACTCCTCCAACCTGCTGCCCTGGGGATGCCCGGGGACAATAAGACTCCAATAAAAGAGAATATTTGTAGCTCAGGATTGAAATGAGGGGTCCCTGGTGCTCTCTGAGCTTGGCTGTTTTCTTGCAGATGTTTCGTGACCCAACTAGGGAACATCATCAGTGCTAGAAGGAAGGAAGGAAGGAAGGAAGGAAGGAAGGAAGGAAGGAAGGAAGGAAGGAAGGAAGGAGGGAAGGAGAACTGTGGGGTCCCTGGTGCTCTCTGAGCTTGGCTGTTTTCTTGCAGATGTTTTGTGACCCAACTAGGGAACATCATCAGTGCTAGAAGGAAGGAAGGAAGGAAGGAAGGAAGGAAGGAAGGAAGAGGAAGGAAGGAAGGAAGGAAGGAAGGAAGGAAGGAAGGAAGGAGGGGAGAAGAACTGTGGGGTCCCTGGTGCTCTCTGAGCTTGATTGTTTTCTTGCAGATGTTTCATGACCCAACTAGGGAACATCATCAGTGCTGGAAGGAAGGAAGGAAGGAAGGAAGGAAGGAAGGAAGGAAGGAAGGAAGGAAGGAAGGAAGGAAGGAAGGAAAGGAAGAGGAAAGGAGGAGGAGGAGAACTGTGGGGTCCTTGATGCTCTCTGAGCTTGGCTGTTTTCTTGCAGATGTTTTGTGACCCAACTAAGTAATATTATCAGTGCTAGAAGAGAGAGGGGTGTGGAAGAGGAGGAGGACTGAGGGGTCCTTGCTACTGTCATTACCCAAACTAGATAACATCATCAGAGCTATAGAGAGCCCCATTCCGGCTGTGGGCAGCCAGCGGCATCCGGGCATCCGTGCCAGGCCTCTGCCCTTTTCCCCGGGGCTTTTGCGATGCTTCCAATTTCCACGGGAACCAAGCGAGCCTCATGGGCTGCTCCCACAGCAGCCAACCTTCCTCCGTCTTCCCCCCCCCCACCGCCGTCAGTCCTCCCACCGCCCTAGAGGGAGGGCAGTCACGGGGCATGCATGCAGGAGGAGGAGAAGGCGCTCGGTTGCTGTGGCAATGCCCGGGCCGTCTGCACAGTCGCTCTCGGCTCCGGTGCCCGGAGGAATTAATCCTCCAGAGAGAGAGAGAGAGAAGGAGAGAGACAGGCAGATAGAGATGGGGATGCTCGCAGGAGGGGCTGAGCAGGAGGGGAGGGTGCCTCTCTCTCCAGCCCCCCCTCCCAAAGCAGCAATAATTCCTGAGCATCTTGGCACAGACTGGCACATGATGGGGAAAATTGGCACATGATGGGGAAGCGTTTTTGCCTATCTGGGGAGGGCTGAAGGCCCCCCCGCCCACCATCCGACTGGTTTCTGCTGTCCAGCCGATTTTCTCCTTCCCTGACACCTTCCTTCCTTCCTTCCTTCCACACACACCCCCCCCATTCCCACCCCACCCCATCGCAGGCTTTCTCTCATCTGGGTCAGTGATTAACCGAGATTAAAGAGATCCGGCAGACGAATAGATCCTCTCCGCTGGCAAAGCTGTCGGGGCCGGAGGCACCATGCCACCCCCCACCCCCCATGAGACAGAGCTGGTGCCTGGAGAGATGGCACAGGCTGCAGGCACTGTGGACTACAGTGCCCATCAGCCAGCCAGAGTGGCCAGAGGGCAGAGAAGCCCGGAGTGTGCAGGATCCCCGGAGGGGGTCTCTCCTACTTGCCTGCCCAAGGAAACCTGCAGCAGCTGGGGATGGGTGAGGGCAGAGACTGTCTCTCCCCGCCCTCCCCAGGTATGGCTTGACCCCAATTGCCCACCCCCTGGGGGAAAATGGAGGGGAGGGGGTGGGGAAGCTGGAGGGGAGGGCATTTCTGTGGCTTCTTTGTTTGCCATCCGGCTTTCGGTCTGAGCAGAAAGCAGCTGGGTGGGTGTCCTTGGCACAGGAGGGGAGGGCCTCACAGAAGTGGGGAGGGTCCCACAGAAGTGGGGAGGGTCTGCAGAGAGAGGGGGGGCTGGAAGGTCACAGAGGTCGACCTTGGAAATGCAGCTGGAGGAGGAGAGGGTGGGTTGGAAAGGGCAGCCAGGAGAGAGCTGGCTAGGAGGAGGGAGACCTCTTAACACACACAGAGAGCAGGGAGGCAGTGCCAGCTTCCCCCCCCCCCCCCCATGTGCCCTTGGCAGGGTGGATTCCAGGCCTGGAACAAGGGTTGTTTCCATTGGGGGAGAGCGCGGGGGAGGGGCTGTTGCTTGGCACGTGGGCAGCCTCAGTGGGAAGCAGGGAAACAGCAGAGCCTGGTGACAGTGATGGAGGGGGGGGTGGAAGGAAGAGGGGGAGGGGAAGGGGGGAGGGAACAAGGGAGGGTGGGAGAGGAGAGGGAGGGAGGAAGGAAGGAAGGAAAGAAGGAAGAAAGGAAGGAAAGACGGACGGATGGATAAATGGAAGAAAAGGAAAGAGGAGGAGAGGAGAAAAGAAAGAAGGAAAGAGGGAAGGAAGGAAGGGGAGGAGGAGAAGAGGAGAGGAGAGAGGGGGAAGGAAAGATGGATGGAGGGGAGGAAGGAAGGAAGGGGAGGAGGAAAGAAGGAAGGAGGGAAGGAAGGAAGGAGAGGAGGAGAGGAGGAGAGGGGGAAGGAAAGATGGATGGACGGACGGACGGATGGATGGAAGGGAATGGGAGGAGGAGAGGAAGAAAGGGAAGGAGGGAGGGAAGGAAAGAAGGAGAGGAGGAGAAGGAAAGATGGATGGATCGGAGGAAGGGGAGGAGGAAGGAAGGAAGGAAAGACGGATGGATGGATGGAAGGAAGGAAGGGGAGGAGGAGAGGGGGAAGGAAAGATGGATGGATGGGAGGAAGGGGAGGAAGGAAGGAAGGAAAGATGTTACAGCCAACGTTACAACGATCCTGGAAAAAGTGGCCTATGACTATTTTTCACACTTACGACCACAGCAGCGTCCTCGTGGGCAGGTGATCAAAAGTTGGACGCTTGGCAACCGGCCTGTATTTATGACGGTTACAGCGTGCCGATGTGTGTGTGTGTGTGTGTGTGTGTGTCACACGATCCCCTGTTGCGGAGCGAAGTCAACGGGGAAGCCAGATTCACTCAATAACCATGGGACTAACTTAACAACTGTGGCAAGAGAGGCCGTAAAATAAAGCGAAACTCACTTCCCAACTCACGTAGCTTTGGGCTCAATCGCGGTTGTAAGTCCAGGGCTCCCTGTAGTTGAAGCTTCTGGATACTCTTCAAGGGCAGCCCCACGTACAGCACATTACAGTAGTCCAGACGGGAGGTGGCCAGCACGCGAGGAACCGTGAGACTGTGTGGGTTGCGCCGATGCCAGCTTGGGGACTATTCAGTGAGCAAGTTTTTTTTCTCTCTCTCTCTCTCGTTGCAGACGATTCCTCCTCGGAGAGTTGTAGCGGGAACGGCTCCTCCACCTTGAACCCTTCCACCTCCAGCAGCACTCAGGGCGATGCCACCTACACCGAGGTGAACGGCAATGGAGCGGGCGCCCCCATGGATTTCAGTGCCTCGTCGGAGGACCAGCCCATCAACCTCTGCGACAAGTTGGCCCCCGCTCACGTCGCCAATGCCTACCAGTCGGACAGCTGCAGCGCCGACGGCCTGCGCAGCCGGACGAAGTACGGAGCCAAAAGCACAACAGAGGTGGGTTCGGAGGCTCCCGCTGGCTGAGGTGCCACTGCCGCTAGCACACCGCTGTGAATTCCCATGACCTGTTGTGACCTCTCGGCCACCGGCCCCTCCAGCAGCCGAATCAGAGGAGGAGGAGGAGGAGTTGTGGGAGTCATTAAAATACGTGGACTTCAACTCCCAGAATTCCCCAGCATCTTTCATTTCATTTCATTTTTCATTTATTCGAATTTCTATACCGCCCTTCTCCTTTCGGACTCAGGGCGGTGAACAGCGCGATAAAAAACATCTATACAAACATCACAGTTAAAAAATAAAGTTAAAATAATTTATAAATTTGGCCCATAATTTAAAACTTGTCAATTAAAATAAATATTAAAATTTTAAAACTAACCCTAAAATCAGGACAGACCGGCTAGCTGAAAAAAATAAGTTTTTAGGGCCCGACGAAAAGTCCGGAGGTCGGAGATCACTCGTATCTCTGGGGGAAGGTTGTTCCAGAGGGTGGGCGCCGCCACAGAGAAGGCTCTCCCCCTGGGGGTCGCCAGCCGACATTGTCTGGCCGACGGCACCCTGAGGAGGCCCTCTCTGTGGGAGCGAACCGGCCGGTGGGAGGCTACTGGTGGCAGAAGGCGGTCTCGTAAGTACCCCGGCCCTAAGCCATGGAGCGCTTTAAAGGTGGTCACCAACACCTTGAAGCGCACCCGGAAGTCCACCGGAAGCCAGTGCAGCTCGCGCAGGAGAGGTGTCACATAGGAGCGCCTCGTCGCCCCCATAATCCCCCGCGCAGCCGCGTTCTGGACCAACTGGAGCCTCCGGGTGCACCCCAGGGGGAGCCCCATGTAGAGAGCGTTACAATAGTCCAGACGAGAAGTGACGAGTGCTTGAGTGACCGTGCGTAGGGAGTCCCGGTCCAGAAAGGAGTGCAACTGGCGTATCAGGCGGACCTGATAGAAGGCCCCCCTGGCCATTTTAAATGTCTCTTCAACGTTTAATGTATCTTAAAGGGGCCAAGATTGGCCAACACTGGTTTAGACTTTGGTTTAAAACATAGGGCAGGAAGTTGCTTTCCTTGGGACCTTCTGATAGGAATCAAGAGGCCTTCTGGGGATGACAAGTGAGGTGGGGCTACAGTGAGACCATCTATCTCTCTTCGAGGAGAGCAGGGTGGTGGATGAGGAGGGGACCCCCAGGCTGACCCTGGCTAGATAACTCTGCAATGCCCCTACAGCGGTTGTGGGTGACCCCCAGCAAGGGCTAGGAGGTGCCCTCTGCCCGTCTATGAAGTTGACGTCACCAAGAGATATTGGTGGTCCTCAAGACCTAGAGACCTAGAGAAGTGTTTCTCAACCTTGGAAGCTGGAAGATGGGTGGACCTAGAGCAGTGTTTCTCAACCTTGGAAGACCTAGAGTAGTGTTTCTCAACCTTGGAAGCCGCAAAACGGTGCCCCCCACTCCCAGTCCCTCCAGCCGGCGCAACATGATACCATGGTCGATGGTATCAAAAGCCGCTGAGAGGTCTAATAGGACCAGGATAGAGGAAGAACCCCTATCCCGGGCTCTCCAGAGATCATCCACCAACGCGACCAATCCCGTTTCCGTGCTGTACCCAGGTCTGAAGCCGGACTGGAGCGGATCCAGATAGACAGCTTCATCCAGGTACTGGGGAAGCTGTCGTGCCACCACACTCTCAACAACCTTCGCAATAAAGCGAAGGTTGGAGACTGGACGATAGTTAGCCAAAACAGCCGGGTCCAGGGATGGCTTCTTGAGGAGAGGCCTCACCACCGCCTCTTTCAAGGCGGCCGGCAGGACACCCTCACTCAAAGAAGCGTTAATAATCCCCTGGAGCCAGCCTCGTGTAACCTCCGGGAAGCCAGCACCAACCAGGAGGGACACGGGTCCAATAAACATGTGGTTGCGTTCAGCCACCCCAAGATCCTGTCCACGTCCTCGGGAGCCACAGGATCGAACTCCTCCCAGATAACACTCTCAAGGCCTGCCTCAGTCGTCTCGTCTGAACTAACCCAGTCGGCGGCCAAGTCTTCCCGAATCTGAGTTATTTTATCATCCAGATACTGTACAAAATCCTCAGCTCGGCCCTGCAAGGGGTCCTCCCGCGCTCCCAGATGGAGGAGGGAGCGGGTCACCCTAAACAGGGCGGCTGGGCGGTTATCTGATGATGCAATAAGAGCGGCAAAATAGCTAGATTTCGCCGCTTTTATCGCCACTAGGTAGGTCTTAATATGAGACCTTACCAGTGTCAAGTCAGACTCGGAACGACTGGCCCTCCAACCGCTCTCTAGGCGTCTTTTCCGGCGCTTCATCACCCTCAGCTCCTCGGAAAACCAAGGAGCTAAGTGAGTTCGGTGCCGGGTCAGAGGCCGCAAAGGCACGACCCGGTCCAAAGCCCCGGCAGCCGCCCTATCCCAGGCGGCCACCAGGTCGTCAGCCGAGTCATGAGCTAGAGTCTCAGGAAATGGCCCAAGCTCCATCTGGAACCTATCAGGGTCCATCAGGCGCCTGGGGCGGAACCACCTGGTCGGTTCCGCCTCCCTGCGACGGGGTACGGCGGTCAGAAAGTCAAGTCGAAGGAGCGAGTGGTCAGACCATGACAAGGGTTCAATAGCTACATCCCCTATATCAAGGCCACTCAACCACTGACCAGAGATAAAAACTAAGTCCAGAGTGTGTCCCCCCATATGAGTAGGGCCGTGAATTACTTGGGTCAGGTCCATGGCCGTCATGGAAGCCATGAACTCCCGAGCTACCTCAGATGTCTCACCGATGGATGGCAGGTTGAAATCCCCCATGACCACAAGTCTGGGGGTATCAGCCGCCACCTCGGCTATAACATTGAGGAGTTCGGGCAGGGTCGTTGCCACGTGGCAGGGAGCCAGGTACGTGATCAACAGACCCATCTGCACCCCACGACCCCACTTCACAAAAAGGGACTCACATCCGGCTATCTGAGGTACAGTGGTCTCCCTCGGATCAAGATCTTCTTTTAAAATGACCGCCACCCCCCCACCCCTGCCCTGAGCTCTCGGCTGATGAAATGCACAGAAGCCTGATGGGCACATCTCCACGAGGGGAACTCCCCCCTCATGGCCCAACCAGGTCTCCGTGATACCTGCCAGGTCCGCTCCCCCCCTCTTGAATAAGATCACAAATGAGGGGGCTTTATTTACTACGGACCTGGCATTACATAACATCAGTCGGAGACTCGGGCGCTGAGACTCTAAGCAGCCTGGGGAACGGGAAGAGCTAAGGGGACCGGGGCACGCAATCGCTCGGAGATAGCGAGCACGTGCCCCCACCACATGATATGGCCCCCTGCTCCCGCCATACCTGCCCCTCCCACTCAGCGTGCTAATAGAAAAGCCCTCACTAGAGGGCATTCTAACAGTCCCCTTTCCCCCAGAGTCCGTACCCCCTACGGCACCATTAGTAGCAGCCGGACTGGTCTCCAACCCCCGTGGGTTTTTCCCCCAAACCCACATAACCTCCCCCACCCTCAGAACCCCTTAAAAGTCTAATTAAAAAAGTCTTTAAAAAACCCCTCAATCCCCTTTTTGCGACATGCCACCTCTCGGGTCCCAAGATCCGTCATTAAGGTGGGCCCTCGATAACATAGAGGGCCAGGCCTGCGAGAGGGGGGAATCTCGCAGCACAAGAAGCTTTGCCCTAGAATACATTTTAACACTAGAGTGATAATACAAGTTTGGCCTAGACATGGCCTAGGGGTCTCTAATGATGGTTTCAAATGTCCAGACAAGACAAGACAAGACATGAAGGTATGTGAACTAAGTTGTTCCCTGCAAATTGCTGCAGTCAGCGTTCCTCCTTAAATAGGCTAAGGGAGTGACCAATTAGCCCCAAGCCTTACTCTCGAGAAGACCTCCTCCTGAGGAGCCACTCCTGCCTTTTGGCAGCTCTGCGCGCCTGTGCATCAAGAAGACAATATACTTTCCACTCTGACAGACATTTATCTTGGTCCAGATTGGATATGATATGGGCAACAATGGAATTGACTTTAAATATTGAACAAGTGAATATAGATACTAATACATTGGTGGATCATAATCCAGTGATTGCTATTTGGAAAGGGCGAAAAGGCAGATCTAGATGGACATTGAACAATACAATATTAAAAGAGAAAGATTTTACACAGAAAATGAAATGAGAATTGGACTATTTTTTTAAAGGAGAATAAGAAAGAAACTTCAATACAAAACCGTTGAGATACAATGAAAGCCTTTGCCAGAGGATTAATCATTGATTATACACAGAAAAGAAATGTGAAGAAAAGACAAACCCTTAAAGTATTGAGAGATGATCATAAAAGACTTGAAAAAGAACTCCAGAAAGATCCATATAAGAAAGATGTAAAAATTAAAATGGACACTATAAAGCATAAAATAGATCTACTGGAGAAGGAAGAATTAGCGCAAAAAATAAGAACTGCTAAAACAAATTATTTTGAAAATGCAAATAAACCTGGCAGATGGTTAGCATATAAATTGAAAAAAGAAAGAGAATCAAGGAAAATAACACAATTAATTGATCATCAAGGACAAAGTAGATTTGGAAACAAAGAGATGGGGGAAAATAATACAGGAATACTATACACAACTGTACAAGAAAGATGCGATAGAAGAGGATAAAGTGGCAAGGTATTTGTTGGATATTTATCCTACGGTTGGGTAGGTAATATATAGAAAAACTATGTTTGTGACTTTAAATGATATAAGAAGAATAATTGGCTGTGCTATTATCAGGCAGCCATAAAAGTAGACAGGAAGCCCGGGAACTCCTGCTCCTGCTATTTGATGATTGATCTCCTGAAGAGGGACTGTGTGTGACTGAAGAGAACTGTAAGCAAACTATGTTTTGTGTTGGAGAGTGATTATTCGAAGACGTGTTATCATTGTTTTGACAAACCAAGTTTGTTTTTTCACTAAGAGTAAAAAATGTTTTTTTTTTCACCATTCAGAGTCTGTGAGTATCTGTGTGTTTAACCAGCAAGGTATCTCTTTGCTGTCCGGTCCATTGCCTACTATGCAGAGGGAAGTTTTACCCTCAACAGTATTTACAAAAAGCTAAACTACCAAAAATCCCCAAAGAGGTTGAGAAGTTATTGGATGGAAATATAATGATGATGGAGCTAACTGAGGCAATTAAGAATGGACTGCCAGCTGAATATTATGGGATTCTACAAGAATTACTATTGATCCCAGTGCTGGAGGTTATGAATGAATTAATGATAAAAAAAGAAATACCCAAGACATGGACTGAGGCATACATCACTTTGATTCATAAGGAAGAGACAGACCCACAACAAATCAAAAACTATAGGCCGATATCCCTGCTAAACACAGATTATAAAATCTTTGCTATGATATTGGCAGAAAGACTTAAGAGATATTTGAATAATTTTATACATTCTGACCAAAATGGATTCTTACCTAAAAGACAAATCTGAGACAATATAAGAATAATCTTGGACACTTTAGAATACTACGAAGCGCATCCTGAAAAGCAGATGGCTTTGATATTTTTAGATGCACAAAAAGCCTTCGACAATGTCAATTGCCGATTTATGATGTTACAGTTGGAGGAGATGGGCTTTGGAAAAAAATTTCTTCAGGCAATTGAAACTATATACTCAAAACAAAAGGCTAAGGTAATGATAAATAGAGAATTGTCTGAATATATTGAAATAGAGAAAGGCACTAGACAAGGATGCCCACTGTCCCCATTGTTGTTTATATTGACATTGGAAGTGCTAAACAGAAATATTAGAGAAGAAAAGGAGATAAAAGATATGAAAATTCGGAAAGAGGAATATAAGTTACAAGCTTTTGCAGACGATTTGGTTTTTATTATGGAAGAACCTTTAACATCAATAAATAAATTGCTAGAATGAATTGGAGAGTTTGGAGAAGTGGCTGGTCTAAAAATTAATAAAGAAAAGACAAAGATAATGACTAAAAATATGTTGAAAAAGCAAAGAGAAGAATTGATGGAGATTTCAAATATACAAGTTACGAATAAGGTAAAATATTTGGAGATACAATTGACAGCAAGGTGTAGTTCTCTTAAGGAAAATAATTAATAATAAGGTTAAACGACAGATAGGACAAGATTTGGAAAAATGGGGAAACTTGCAACTATCTTTAATTGGGAGAATTGCAACCATTAAGATGAATATATTGCCTAGAATGTTGTATTTGTTTCAGACAATTCCGATAAAGTTGGACAAGGATTTTTTTACAGATTTGAATAAAACGATATTGAAATATATTTGGCAAGGGGAAAAGGCAAGAATAAAAATTAAGTTGTTACAAGATGCTAAAGTGAGGGGTTTTTTGTTTACCTAACTCTGAATTATACCAAACAGCTAGTTTAATGTGGATTAAAGAATGGGTAACATTGAAAAATACTAGACTATTGAATTTGGAGAGACATGATTTGTTGATGGGGTGGCATGCCTTTTTATGGTATAAAAGAACTAAAATACAGGGGTATTTTAGAAGACATCAGATATGTGAAGCTTTGCTTTTGAATTGGGAGAGGATTAAAAAATATCATTATTTGAAGATTCCAGTCTGGGTATCTACAATTGAAGCTTTTTCATATCCAGTGATATTCAAAAGGGAACAAATTGTTAGATATAGTGAATTATTGGATGAAAAGGGTGAACTTAAATTAAAGCAAGACTTAGAAGATCAGGGATTTAAGATGGATTGGTTTTCTTTTTTTTTGTTGTTGCTTTTTTTTTTTAATTTATTTATATATAATTTTTTTTATTTTAAATTACTAACATTACAAACAACATATACAATATTTCACCCTGTGCTATACATAAGAAAGGAAGATTTGGTTCTTCGGATATATCCTCATGATCGCCAAAATCCACGTTCTCGGGGTACAGGTACCGAAGCATCCAATTTTCCCAGCGCATAGTCCACAAATGGTTTCCAAATTTTCCAGAAAATATCTTCTTTATAGTCACCATTTCTAATTTTAATATCACATGTCATTTTATCATTTAAAGCTAATTTCCACATTTCACAATACCATTCTTCTATTCTAAAATTCACATCTAATTTCCAATATCTGGCTATTATGATTCTACCCACTATAATCATAATTCTAATCAATTCCTTCTCATATTTTGTTGGTTCTATTTCCTTAATTATCAACAGTAATATAGTTTCTGGTCTCAATATTATTGCTTTCCCCATCATTTCAAATATCATTTCCTCCAATTGTTGCCAAAACTTTTTAACTTTATCACATTTGTACCACATATGTTCATAAGTCCCTAATTCCATATCACATCTCCAACATTGTTTACTAATTTTTTTATCCATCAGTGACAATCTTAATGGAGTCAAATACCATTTCCAAACAACCTTATAATTATGCTCTTTAATCCTTACAGATAAAGTCTTCATAATTCTACTCTTCCAATTCACGTTCCAATCTAAATCTGATATTTTAATATTAAGTTCTTTTTCCCAATTCATCTTCATCACCCTTTGTGGTTTTCCATCAAAATTTATAATCTTATATATCTTACTAACGAGTCCCTTTAGCCCAATTTCATCTTTCATAATTTGGAATACTAAATATTCAAATTCAGTTTTACTTCTACTTATCGAACAATTGTCCCTTACCTTCTTAGTCCATTTTTCTATCTGTATTTTTTCAAACCAGCTTAAACCCAATTTTTCAATGATTTCTTTTTTCCTCCTTTCATTTTCTGAAGTTTTTAACCAATCTATTATAGTTTGTATATTTTCATCTTCCATTACCCTATCACGACTTATATTAGTTTTAATCGGCCAATTTTCAATTGTCTTCCCTAAGAAAATTATATCTGGAATTAAAATTTTAACAAATTTGTTCCAAATTTTACTCAGTCCCTTTAACCAATAGCTATTAATTACACATTTTGATTTTGCTTTATCTAAAAACCATGTTGAGCCAAATCTCTTGATGTCCTTTAATTCTAAATCTCTCCAATGACTATCTTCACCTTTAAATATTTTTACCACAGTCCGAATAGCATAAGCCCAATAATAATTGAGTAGTTTGGGGATTCCTAATCCACCTTCCTTTTGATTTTGATACCACATTTTCTTCACTAATCTAGGTCTTTTCCCACCATTACAAAATTTATCCAATTTCTTCTGATATCCTTCAATATCTTTCTCTGTCAAGTTTAACGGTAACATCTCAAATAAAAAATTAAACTTTGGCAACAACATCATCTTACACATTGCAATTCTACCAAACCAAGACAACTTTATCATTTTATATTTATCTATCTTTTTCTCAATTTCATTCATCACCACATCATAATTTAATTTTTTCATTTCTTTAACTTTGAGTGAAAGTGTTATGCCCAAATATTTCAATGTTTTTTTAATCCTTATCCCAAGTTGTTCTTGCATATTCTCCCCACTCCTTACCATTATTATTCATTAATAATTCAGATTTTGACCAATTTATTTTCAAACCTGTCATTTCCTCAAATTCTTCCAAATGCTTATGTATCTTTTTCAAATCTTTCTCTATATCTTTCAAAATAATCAAAGTATCATCCGCATACAGATTTATCTTATATCCCTTATACCCTTCCAATTCTTCATCTTTTTCTATCATTTTAGTCAAAATTTCCATAACTAATAAAAATAATGTTGGAGACAGGGGACATCCTTGTCTTGTACCCGCTTCCAATCTTATCTCTTCTGTCAGCCTTCCATTCACCTTCACTCTTGCACTATTTTTTTGATACAGTTTTGAAATAACAGGTATAAACTTATTACCAAAACCTAGTACCTCAACAATTGTTTTAATAGTTTCCCATTGTACAGAGTCAAAAGCTTTGAAAGTATCTAATGATATTATACCTATTTTATCAGCATTATATTCAGCAACATCTATAATATTTAATACTCTTCTGACAATATCACTCATGTATCTACCCTTCACAAAACCTACTTGGTTATAACTTATATATCTATCTATAAATCTACTTAATCTATTATTTATAATGGCAGTAAATATCTTTGCATCTTGATTAATTAAAGAGATGGGCCGATAGGACTCAATCCTTTCTAAGTCTTTATCTGGTTTAGGGATTATAGATATCACCGTTCTGTTCCATGACAACGGAACTTCTCCACCATGTAAAATTCCGTTAAATAGTTTTTGCAATTTTGGTATTATTATTTCCTTAAATTCTTTATAAAACTCAGCAGGTAATCCATCTTCACCTGGAGCTTTCCCTAATTTTATTTTTTGTATTACTCCATTAATCTCGTCTTGTGTTATATCTTCTTCCATTAAATCTTTATATGTTTGGTCAATTTTCACAACATGTTTTTCTAAATAGCTTCTCAGTTTTCCCCGATCAATTAATTTTTTCGAATATAAATTTTGAAAAAAGTTCCTGATCACTTCACATTTTTCTAATTTTTTATAGCGTCTTATACCCTTATCATCTATCAAGGCTCCAATTTCTCTCTTCTCTCTTTTATTTTTCGCCATCCTTGCCAATAACTTAGAGTTTTTATTGCTAAATTCAAAAAAAATTCCTATTTAAATATCTCATATTCTTTTTTACCAATTCTATATCTTCTTCTATCAATTTATTTTTTAGCAAATTTAATTCCTCCAAAAAAAAATTTTCTTTAGTAAGCAAAAATTGATTTTCCAATTCTTTAATCTGGCTTTTATCTTTTTCAATTTTATTTTTATAATTTTTATATTTTCTGCTTGATAACTTGATACTTTCCCCTCTAAACACTGCTTTCATCGCATCCCAGACAATTTCAAATTTAACCTCTCCATTATCATTCAATCTCCAACATTCTTCCCATTTTTTAAATATCCATTTTTTATCCTCCTCATTTTTATACAGTTTTTTCATCATATCTCCAACAACTTCCTTTTTTCTCAAAATTAAAATCTATTTCCATCGTAACTTCTGCATGATCAGAATCCTTAAAAATTCCCACATCTATCTTATCCACATTATTCAACAAATCTTTAGAAACTAAGATATAGTCAATTCTTGAATATGTATTATGTATCTTAGAGTAAAAAGTGTACACTCTTTCAGTTCCTTTCACTTCTCTCCAGACATCCACCACGCCGTTTTGAAACATCCATTTATTTAAGGTCCCCATTTTATTTGCTCCTCCACAATGAGTGGGTTAGTACTATCTATTTTATCTCTAATTAAATTAAAATGGTTTTCATATATGCAAATATTTTCTAGATATCGAGAAGATCTCAAACAAGAAGGCATTTATAATGTTTTGACTACCTTAGATATTGATGGGTTCTGATGACCATGTAATTAAAAAGTTATATGGACACTTGCTAGAGGCAAAATTGGAAGAAGAACAAGTTAAAGAGTCAATGATAGCATGGGGGAAAAATTTTGGTTATGGTATTGATTTAGAGAAATGGCAAAAATTGTGGTCACATAATTATAAAATGACAATGTTTACAGCATATAAAGAGAATTTGTATAAGATGTTTTACAGGTGGCATTTACCCTCGACGAGGATAGCCAGAATGTTCAAGAACAAATTGGAGAAGTGCTGGAAGTGCCATCAGACCCCAGGATCTTATTACCATATGTGGTGGACATGCGTAGAAGCAAGGAGATTTTGGACTAAGATACATACATGGTTGGAAAAAATGACAAAGAGACATATTGACCTTAAACCAGAGATATTTTTATTAGGGATCTTACTAGAGACATTTAACAAAGAATTACAATATTTAATTGTGAATATATTAACAGCGGCTAGAGTGGTATTTGCAAAAAACTGGAAAGGAGAGAAGATGATTACCGATGAAGAAATTATTAAGAAAATGTTGGATTGTGCTGAAATGAGTAGATTGACATTTGAAATAAGAGAACAGGAAGATAAACAATATTATTTGGTATGGGGCTATTTTATCAATGGATAGATAAAAAAGTATGGAGATGAAATATTATATATGAAATGAAATTTGGATAAAATGTTTAAGCACTTGTTTTTTTGTTAGAGGTAAGAATATCTGTCATATAATGAGAGTTGGAAAATTTTGAGAGCATGAAATGATTTTCACCGATCAAAATACTGTCTGTAAGTGTTTGGAAGGTTGATGTTTTTATGTTGTTTCTGTTTTAAAAAAAATAATTGGAAAAAAAAAAGAAGAGGCTCCTTCTCTTTGTCCTCTTCACTCAAGGGAACTTCTGGAGGTTCTGAAGGCCCTGGCTGAATCCCCGCCTCTGGCACCATATCTTCTCCAGCCTCCTCATGGTCTGACTTGAGTGCCAGCTGCACAGGCTGCTGGCACAGCACCACACCAGCCTCCTTGCGTCTGAATCAGCTACTAGCTGCACAGGCCATGTATGGGCCACAACAACTGCAGGGACTCCCTGTAGCCCAAATGGCATGACTTTAAACTGGAAGCTGCCTAATGGGCAATTGAATGCTGTTTTCCATTCATCACCTTCCTTGATCTGCACGCGGTAGTAAACTAAACTCTGAGGTTTAGTTTGGTAAACACCTTTCCCTTTGCCAGTGGTTGAGCATGTCCTTTATGGGGGGGGGGGATAGGTGTTTTCCATGCACACTGTATTAATTCCATGGAAATCAATGCAAAGCCTCACCCCCGCCTTTTTCTCTTTAAAAAGTATGGGTGCCATGACCTTAGATTTAGCGGGCTGGATAAATCCTCTTGCTAAGTTTGTATCAATGTATTTCCTCAATTCGCCCATCTCCTTACGGGTCATGGAATACTATTTTGATTTAGGCAGCTTTGCCCCTGGCACAAATTCTATTGCACAGTCCGTAGGTCGATGTGGGGGGAACACATTGCATTTGTCTTCACTGAAAATTCCTAAGTCTTTGTACTCTTTGGGTATTCTCAGGCAGCAAAGCCGAGCCTCCCTGGTGGAGGCTATTCCTTCGATTTGGCTGAGGTTGCATGGTCCTGGAGAGGACCAGTTCTTGGTTCAATGCTCACTTTTAGCTTCCAATAGCTGTCTCCCCATGTGATGGTCAGGGCCCACTTGTCTAGCCAGGACAGACCAAAAGATGAGTGACTCAGTCATTTTTGGGGCAACTATGAATTGTATGATTTCCCAGTGGTGCCCAATTTCCAGTCTTACAGGTTTGGTGACTAAGGTTGTGGGTGCGCCACCCACTAGTGATCCATCCAACTGCTCAAACTGGATGGGGCGGCTCAAGGTTCATGTCTCCAACTCTACAACCTGCACTGTTTGGGAGCTGAGTGCAAAGCACCTGGTGCAACCAGTGTCTATTATGGCCCATGGGTGCCTGTCCTGGGTACTACTTTGTGAGACTTTATGGCAAAGGTACAGATGGCTTCACTTACCATCGGTCCTCCTCGCCACTTCTGCTGGTGTCGGCAGCCTCTGGAGCCAGAGTCCCCCCCCCCCGGTACAGTGGAGGAGGGACCTGCACAGCTTGCCAAATGAATTTGCCTTTGTCTTGTGGCTTTCTGGGAGTTTTTCTCAATTTTTCAGCCACTGGCGTTCACCCCTGAGGGACTGGAGCTGATACAAGGCATTTGGAGGCTTGGTGGCCCAGTTGGCCGCATCTGAAGCACTTTATGATGGGCGTGGCTGCCGGTCTCATCTCCACTGGCTGCTTAATGGCAACTTGACATCACAATAGTCATTTGGGGACCTTTTCTGGTGTGGATCTTCTGTGGGGGTGAATTTCCATAGTCCATAGTCACCACCATTCGATACCAGTCTTGGATCTGGTTTGGTACTCCCCTGTAGGTGCATCAGTGCTGAAATGCAAAATCTTTTGCTACTGTTTCTGTGGGTGTGGCTTGGGGCATGGCTTGGTGGGGTCATGTGACTGGGTGGGCATTGCCAACTTTTTTTTTCTTTTTTAAAGCATTTTTTACTACCTATTTGCCTGAACCGGTAGTAAAAAAATGCTTTTAAAAAAGTAAAAAAATGGTTCCGATGACACATGGCACAGCTGATTGACAATATAAGTGTTAAGCCTGTAAGTGTTAAAAAACATAAGTGTGCCCAAATAAAACACATTCCATTATGGCTGACTATAATAGCTCGATGATTCAGTAAAATGAACTACAAATAACCTATTCCTATTTTAAGCAAGATTAAAATGACTAAATCCAGCCACTGATGTTCAAAGTCCTATTGAGTTAGGAAATTTGCTGGAAGTTCCAGACTTGTGGTTAGCAGGGATTCAAACATTCATGCATGCTATTATTTAGCACAATACAAGCAAGAACTTAGCAGTTTCATGGTTTACTCAACCTAATTTTCTGGGTCCACATGGCACTGGCTGATAAACTACATGGGCTGGATTCACACTGGAAGCTACATTAAACCATGATTGGTTTGTTTCTTGATAAGTGGGTGCAAAAGTCAATTTACTACTGTCTCATGTCTTTCATAACAAAGCTCTTTATTAATTGGTTTGAAGCTATCAATCCAAAATCCTAATCTCACTTTGCTTTCCATTAGATTTTCAAGACAGTTGAAACCACAGACTACTTGATCCTAATTTAGTCAACTATATTGTGTAATTTCACCCCTGTGGTTAGTTGATGGATGTGTGCAAAAGTGGGCACAGAAATACATTAACCACAGGGAGGCTTGTGAACGCAGCCTTCTCCTGTTGTTTTTATATGTCGATCGGGTTTGGGCAGTGGAGTATCTTTTAAGTTTGAGACCCAGTAGTTTGCAATGGAAGGAACACAAAGAAATGCATTTTTCACAGTATTTTAACCTTCTGTGGATAATGAAGAGAAAAAGTTCAGCGCGTTTTAGTAGAAAAGGGGAAAAATGGGTCACTCCGCAGCAAAATGTATCGGATGTTACAGGCTTCAAAATGGAGCAAATCCCTGTTCCTGCGTGGACCTCTAAGCACCTCCACGAAGCAATGCCGCCCTTCTGCGTTACCTTCTCTCCTGACAGAACGGAGCCACAACAGACCATTCAGCTTGCTGTTCGGATGGCTGGGCTGTCACCTTCAGTCACTGAAAACTGCGGCCTTCAGCCTCCTCTTGCCCTGGTCCACCTCCAGGAGGCGGGCAGTGGGAGAGACCATTGCCTCCCTGCACTGCCTTCCCCCCCTCTCACCCGGGCCACCCTGACTGGCAGGCACTTCAGCGTCTGCAGCCGATGGCCCGGAGTGGTGTGTGAAGGAGTTGCATCTGTGGCCACATTTGCTCACCCACACAGCAGGCAAGGGAAGTGGGCAGAAGTTGCCAGGAGCCATCACCAGGCAGCTGGGCAGCCTGGTGGCATGAAAGCAAAGTCTCACACCGAGGGTGAGAACTTCTGGTGGGAATCCTATCGCTCCTGGTGCAGGCAACAGTCTCTGAGCACAGGCAAAGTGCGCCTTGGTCGAGAAAGGACTGTGCGGCAGAGGAGTTCCTTCTCGAATGTGAGTTGAGAGGAACACACACTTTTCTGTGGAGAATTAGATAAGTCCCTGCAGGCTTGCAGGGTTAATGGAAGGGAGGTACTTCTGAGGATATCCAGAGGGCACTTTAAGTTGTGGGGGGGGGACATACTTGGTCTCTCAAGCGGGCTTCTTACTGCTGGGAAAAGAAAAATGTTTGAATTGCCTCTAAGACGGCAACATTCACCTGTGCAGCTCTCCCACCCCCAAATGCCTGTCAGTGCGTCCTGAGTGTACTGGAGCCTCTCATCTCCCCTTTTATCCCAAACGGGCTGCTTGCAGGCCTGAGGGAAACACTACCAAAAGGCTATTGGGCTGGTGAGGGTGAAGGGGACATCCCCAAGTCCTTTTTAGGACCCTATCTGGGACCATCCCCACTGTGCCCTTCTCATGCATCTGCTGGCACCATTATCCTCAGGGAGTTTTCTTTTGCAAGCAGGTGAGACAAGGAAGGGGGAAGCCAATTGACAATCAGCTGTGCCGCACAATTGTTGGAACCTTTTTTTTTTACTTTTGTAAAGCATTTTTTTTATTACTGGTTCGGCAAATAGGTAATAAAAATGCTTTTAAAAAGTAAAAAAAGAGGTTCCGATCATCACGCGACACAGCTGTGATCGTCAGAACCATTTTCTTTACTTTTTAAAGCATTTTTACTACTGGTTCGCTGAATAGCTTCCAATCCTAGTGGGGCTGCTGATCCAGTTCCTTCACCCATCAGGAGCTGGCAAAGCTGTCGGGGCCGGAGGCACCATGCCACCCCCCACCCCCCATGAGACAGAGCTGGTGCCTGGAGAGATGGCACAGGCTGCAGGCACTGTGGACTACGGTGCCCATCAGCCAGCCAGAGTGGCCAGAGGGCAGGCTGATGGGAGCCCGGAGTGTGCAGGATCCCCGGAGGGGGTCTCTCCTACTTGCCTGCCCAAGGAAACCTGCAGCAGCTGGGGATGGGTGAGGGCAGAGACTGTCTCTCCCCGCCCTCCCCAGGTATGGCTTGACCCCAATTGCCCACCCCCTGGGGGAAAATGGAGGGGAGGGGGTGGGGAAGCTGGAGGGGAGGGCATTTCTGTGGCTTCTTTGTTTGCCATCCGGCTTTCGGTCTGGGCAGAAAGCAGCTGGGTGGGTGTCCTTGGCACAGGAGGGGAGGGTCCCACAGAAGTGGGGAGGGTCTGCAGAGAGAGGGGGGGCTGGAAGGTCACAGAGGTCGACCTTGGAAATGCAGCTGGAGGAGGAGAGGGTGGGTTGGAAAGGGCAGCCAGGAGAGAGCTGGCTAGGAGGAGGGAGACCTCTTAACACACACAGAGAGCAGGGAGGCAGTGCCAGCTTCCCCCCCCCCCCCCATGTGCCCTTGGCAGGGTGGATTCCAGGCCTGGAACAAGGGTTGTTTCCATTGGGGGAGAGCGCGGGGGAGGGGCTGTTGCTTGGCACGTGGGCAGCCTCAGTGGGAAGCAGGGAAACAGCAGAGCCTGGTGACAGTGATGGAGGGGGGGGTGGAAGGAAGAGGGGGAGGGGAAGGGGGGAGGGAACAAGGGAGGGTGGGAGAGGAGAGGGAGGGAGGAAGGAAGGAAGGAAAGAAGGAAGAAAGGAAGGAAAGACGGACGGATGGATAAATGGAAGAAAAGGAAAGAGGAGGAGAGGAGAAAAGAAAGAAGGAAAGATGGAAGGAAGGAAGGGGAGGAGGAGAAGAGGAGAGGAGAGAGGGGGAAGGAAAGATGGATGGATGGAAGGAAGGAAGGAAGGGGAGGAGGAAAGAAGGAAGGAGGGAAGGAAGGAAGGAGAGGAGGAGAGGAGGAGAGGGGGAAGGAAAGATGGATGGACGGACGGACGGATGGATGGAAGGGAATGGGAGGAGGAGAGGAAGAAAGGGAAGGAGGGAGGGAAGGAAAGAAGGAGAGGAGGAGAAGGAAAGATGGATGGATCGGAGGAAGGGGAGGAGGAAGGAAGGAAGGAAAGACGGATGGATGGATGGAAGGAAGGAAGGGGAGGAGGAGAGGGGGAAGGAAAGATGGATGGATGGGAGGAAGGGGAGGAAGGAAGGAAGGAAAGATGTTACAGCCAACGTTACAACGATCCTGGAAAAAGTGGCCTATGACTATTTTTCACACTTACGACCACAGCAGCGTCCTCGTGGGCAGGTGATCAAAAGTTGGACGCTTGGCAACCGGCCTGTATTTATGACGGTTACAGCGTGCCGATGTGTGTGTGTGTGTGTGTGTGTGTGTGTGTGTGTGTCACACGATCCCCTGTTGCGGAGCGAAGTCAACGGGGAAGCCAGATTCACTCAATAACCATGGGACTAACTTAACAACTGTGGCAAGAGAGGCCGTAAAATAAAGCGAAACTCACTTCCCAACTCACGTAGCTTTGGGCTCAATCGCGGCTGTACGTCCAGGGCTCCCTGTAGTTGAAGCTTCTGGATACTCTTCAAGGGCAGCCCCACGTACAGCACATTACAGTAGTCCAGACGGGAGGTGGCCAGCACGCGAGGAACCGTGAGACTGTGTGGGTTGCGCCAATGCCAGCTTGGGGACTATTCAGTGAGCAAGTTTTTTCTCTCTCTCTCTCTCTCGTTGCAGACGATTCCTCCTCGGAGAGTTGTAGCGGGAACGGCTCCTCCACCTTGAACCCTTCCACCTCCAGCAGCACTCAGGGCGATGCCACCTACACCGAGGTGAACGGCAATGGAGCGGGCGCCCCCATGGATTTCAGTGCCTCGTCGGAGGACCAGCCCATCAACCTCTGCGACAAGTTGGCCCCCGCTCACGTCGCCAATGCCTACCAGTCGGACAGCTGCAGCGCCGACGGCCTGCGCAGCCGGACGAAGTACGGAGCCAAAAGCACAACAGAGGTGGGTTCGGAGGCTCCCGCTGGCTGAGGTGCCACTGCCGCTAGCACACCGCTGTGAATTCCCATGACCTGTTGTGACCTCTCGGCCACCGGCCCCTCCAGCAGCCGAATCAGAGGAGGAGGAGGAGGAGTTGTGGGAGTCATTAAAATACGTGGACTTCAACTCCCAGAATTCCCCAGCATCTTTCATTTCATTTCATTTTTCATTTATTCGAATTTCTATACCGCCCTTCTCCTTTCGGACTCAGGGCGGTGAACAGCCCGATAAAAAACATCTATACAAACATCACAGTTAAAAAATAAAGTTAAAATAATTTATAAATTTGGCCCATAATTTAAAACTTGTCAATTAAAATAAATATTAAAATTTTAAAACTAACCCTAAAATCAGGACAGACCGGCTAGCTGAAAAAAATAAGTTTTTAGGGCCCGACGAAAAGTCCGGAGGTCGGAGATCACTCGTATCTCTGGGGGAAGGTTGTTCCAGAGGGTGGGCGCCGCCACAGAGAAGGCTCTCCCCCTGGGGGTCGCCAGCCGACATTGTCTGGCGGACGGCACCCTGAGGAGGCCCTCTCTGTGGGAGCGAACCGGCCGGTGGGAGGCTATTGGTGGCAGAAGGCGGTCTCGTAAGTACCCCGGCCCTAAGCCATGGAGCGCTTTAAAGGTGGTCACCAACACCTTGAAGCGCACCCGGAAGTCCACCGGAAGCCAGTGCAGCTCGCGCAGGAGAGGTGTCACATAGGAGCGCCTCGTCGCCCCCATAATCCCCCGCGCAGCCGCGTTCTGGACCAACTGGAGCCTCCGGGTGCACCCCAGGGGGAGCCCCATGTAGAGAGCGTTACAATAGTCCAGACGAGAAGTGACGAGTGCTTGAGTGACCGTGCGTAGGGAGTCCCGGTCCAGAAAGGAGTGCAACTGGCGTATCAGGCGGACCTGATAGAAGGCCCCCCTGGCCATTTTAAATGTCTCTTCAACGTTTAATGTATCTTAAAGGGGCCAAGATTGGCCAACACTGGTTTAGACTTTGGTTTAAAACATAGGGCAGGAAGTTGCTTTCCTTGGGACCTTCTGATAGGAATCAAGAGGCCTTCTGGGGATGACAAGTGAGGTGGGGCTACAGTGAGACCATCTATCTCTCTTCGAGGAGAGCAGGGTGGTGGATGAGGAGGGGACCCCCAGGCTGACCCTGGCTAGATAACTCTGCAATGCCCCTACAGCGGTTGTGGGTGACCCCCAGCAAGGGCTAGGAGGTGCCCTCTGCCCGTCTATGAAGTTGACGTCACCAAGAGATATTGGTGGTCCTCAAGACCTAGAGACCTAGAGAAGTGTTTCTCAACCTTGGAAGCTGGAAGATGGGTGGACCTAGAGCAGTGTTTCTCAACCTTGGAAGACCTAGAGCAGTGTTTCTCAACCTTGGAAGACCTAGAGTAGTGTTTCTCAACCTTGGAAGCTGGAAGATGGGTGGACTTCAACTCCAGAATCCCCCAGCCAGCAGCGCTGGCTGGGGGATTCTGGGAGTTGAAGTCCACCCATCTTCCAGCTTCCAAGGTTGAGAAACACTGGCCTAGAGGCAGACCTAAGGAAGGGTGACCCTGGGGGAAAGCTGAAAGTCCAGGCAAGATGACGGGGATAAGCAGAAGGGTCCATGGTCTTGACGTCTTCCTCCTCTCTCGGCAGTCCCCTCCCTACAGCTCCGGCAGCTATGACTCGGTCAAGACGGAAGTCAGCGGATGTCCCGAGGACCTGACCGTGGGCAGAGCTCCCACCGCCGACGATGACGACGATGACCACGATGACCACGAGGACAACGACAAGATGAACGACTCGGAGGGCATGGATCCCGAGCGGCTAAAGGCTTTCAATGTACGGGCCGAGAACGATCACCCTAACCCTAACCCTAACGCCCGACCGGTTGCTCGATCGCATGTTCGCCCACGGACAGAATCTTGCCAGACTAAAGTCTTTACAGAGAGAGTCCTGCGCTAACAATCACAATGAGGAACGGGGAGTTCCACTGCCAAGAAAGGCAGTTGTGAGTGAGTCACACCCGACCTTTTTTTTTTTTTGCCACGGTTGTTAAACAGAACACTGCGGTTGCTAAGTGAATCATGCGGTCATTAATGGAATCTGGCTATTCCCCCCCCCCATTTGACTTTCCTTGTTGGAAGCTGGCTGGGAAGGTTGCAAATGGAGAACTTACCGATGCTTGCAACCATCGTAAATGGTAAATGCCAACTGCCCATGACCCCGGGGAGGTGGTGATGGTCGTAAGTGGAGGACTGGTCGTAAGTCTTTTTTTTTTTTCCCCGGTGCTGTTGTAACTTTGAATGGTGGAAGGTTGAGGACTACCAGTGTACAAGTATAGATATGATTATTATGATGATTTATTATTATTTATTAGATTATTATTTTATTGGTTATAATAGCTCAGCACTTCTCCCCAAGGACCTAGAAGTTAGGGTATCGTCAGTGAAGCTGTTCAATAATAATAAAAAAATAATAATAACAATAATAATAATAATAATAATAATAATAATAATAATAATAATAATAATAATAATAATAATAATAAACTGACCGTGTTGAAAATCACACAATTGTGCCAAATTTTGGATTTGAGTACAGCAAAAAACCACTAACAATCAATTGAGAAATTTTAGAGAATGAGAATCAAGATCTTACTTTAGGATAGACTGACAGCACTTGGTCCACAACACACCTGACATAACAATAGTTGAAAAGAAAAAAGTGTGGTTCATTGACATTGCAATACCTGTGATGCACGGATTGAAGATAAGCAGCAAGAAAAAATCACAAAGTACCGGACTTGCAAATTGAAGTTGAGTGACTGGAAAAAGAAATCAGTGTTGTCCGATTGTAATTGACCCTTGGAGCAATACAAAGGGCTACCCCGCTATTTAGAAATCTAAATTTGCCGGACTTGAACATGACTCTACAAAAACCACCTTACTGAAGGCTTACATGACGATACCTTAACAGTTCCTAGGTCCTTGGTTAGGACTCGAGCTGCTGAGCAACCAGCCTCAAAAGCTGTGAATCTCACTAAAGATTAACCAATTAATAATAATAATAATAATAATAATAAAATAATAATAATAATAATAATAATAATAATGTAAGCCGCCTTCTGAAGGATTCAGGGCGGCTCACAGCAATAAGAAACAGGAATACGGCAATAAAACAAAATATCAATAAATAAGTTAAACGAATAAATTCAAAAAGATTTAAGATTAAAAAAAGCTACAAAAAATTTATAGATGGTCCTGGCCAAAAACCACTGTGAGAGGGACCTTGGAGTCCCAACGGACGGTCCCTTAGACATAAGCCAGCCGTGTGCGGCAGCAGCCAAAAAGGCCAAGACGATCCTTGGTTGCATAAACGGGATGGAATAGAATAAGTATATAAAATCTTAGTAAAGCCACACCTGGAATCCTTCATCCAGCTTTGGTCATCACAAATTACAAAAAAAAGAGGTTGAGACTTTGGAAAAAGTGCAGAGAAGAGCAGCTAAGAGGATCAAAGACCTGGAGGCTAAAATATATATGAAGAATGGTTGCAGGATTTGGGTCTGGCTAGTCTAGAGAAAAGAAGAATTAGGGGTGACATGATAACAGGATTCCAGTATTTGAGAGGCTGCCACAAAGAAGAGGGGGGTCAAATTATTCTCCAAAGCCCCTGAAGGCAGGACAAGAAGTAATGGATGGAAGCTAACCAAAGAGAGAAGCAACCTGAAATTAAGGAGAAGCTTCCTGACAGTGAGGACATGCTAGCGAATGGCCAGTGTAGGTGCTCCCATCACGGGTTTTTTAACAAGAACTTGGACAACTGTTTGTCTGAAATGGTATAGGGTTGGACTAGAAGACCTCTAAGACCTCTCACACTTATGACGGTGGCAGCCTCCCTGTGATCACAAAATCAAAATTCAAAATTCAGATGCCTGACAATTGGCATGTATTTATGATGGTTTCACAATGTCCCAGGGTCATGTGATCCCTAGCGCGGCGGTTAGAATGCAGTATTGCAGGCAAACTCTGCCCACAGAATGGAGTTCATCCTGACCAGCTCACGTTGACTCAGCCTTCCATCCTTCCAAGGCCTGTAAAATGAGGACCCAGATTGTTGGGGGCAAGAGGCTGAATCTGTAAACCATTATATCTATCTATCATCTATCTATCTATCTATCTATCTATCTATCTATCTATCTATCTCTATCTATCTATCTATCATCTATCTATCCATCTCTTATCTGTCTGTCTGTCTGTCTATCTATCTATCCATCTCTTATCTATCTTCTATCTATCTATCTATCTATCATCTATCTATCTATCTATCTATCATCTATCTGTCTATCTATCTATCTATCTATCTATCTATCTATCTATCTATCTATCTATCTATCTATCTATCTCTATCCACCCACCTGCCCACCTATCTATCCATCCATCCATCATCTATCATCTGTCTATCTATCTATCTATCTATCTATCTATCTATCTATCTATCTATCTATCTATCATCTATCTATCTCTATCCATCTATCATCTATCTATCTATCTATCTCTATCCACCCACCCACCTATCTATCTATCTCTATCTCTATCCATCCACCTGCCCACCTATCTATCTATCCATCCATCCATCCATCCATCCATCCATCCATCCATCCATCCATCATCTATCATCTATCATCTATCTATCTATCTATCTATCTATCTATCTATCTATCTATCTATATCTATCTATCTATCTATCTATCTATCTATCTATCATCTATCTATCTATCTATCTATCTATCATCACCCATTATATATCTGGTGGTGCAGTGGTTAGAAGCCAGTATTGCAGGCAAACTCTGCCTACAGCCAGGAGTTCGATCCTGACCAGCTCAAGATTGACTCAGCCTTACGTCCTTCATGAGATCAGTAAAATGAGGACCCAAATTGTTGGGGGGGGGGAAATGCTGACTCTATAAAGCAGCATATAAATTTGCTATTTTGTGACCTTCCTGGCCAGCTTCCTACAAGCAAAGTCAATAGGGGAAGTCAGAGTCGCTTAGCGACCCCATGATTCATTTAACGACCGTGGCAAAAAAAAAAAGCTGTGAAATGGGGCGCAACTCACTTAAGCCCTGTCTGGCCAAACAACAGAACTGTTGAGCTCATTTGCGGTCCTAAGATGAGGACACACACACACACACCGAGGTGTCTTACGCAGGCCTGGCGAGAGGAAAGGGCTGATCGGTCTCCCATTATCTCTGCAGATGTTTGTGCGTCTCTTCGTGGACGAGAACCTGGACCGGATGGTGCCCATCTCCAAGCAGCCCAAAGAGAAGATCCAGGCCATCATCGAATCCTGCAGCCGGCAATTCCCGGAGTTCCAGGAACGCGCTCGCAAACGCATCCGCACTTACCTCAAATCTTGCCGTCGCATGAAGAAGAACGGCATGGAAATGGTGAGGGAGGGTCTTCTCGGTGGCCCCCTCCTTCCCCGCCCTGTTTTTCACTGCCTCTTTCCCCTCTTTTCCTCCTTCAAAATGTCAGCTGGGTCTATGGGCCATCTCTGGGTGGTCTTTTCCAGAGAAAGCTCAAGTCCTTCCAGAGGCCCTGCTGTTGAGGCAATGAAACATCTGGAGCAGTGGTGGGCAACTCTGGCCACTTTACCACCTGTGGACTTCAAGTCCCAGAATTCCTGAGCCAGATATGCCTGCTATGGCCCTTTCATGACTTCTGGACTTCAACTCCCAGAATTCCTGGGGCAGCCATGCTGGCTTTAGTCCTTTCGTGACATGTAGACTTCAACTCCCAGAATTCCTGAGACAGCCATACTGGCTATGGCCCTTTCATGGCTTATGGACTTCAACTCCCAGAATTCCTGAGACAGCCATACTGGCTATGGCCCTTTCGTGACTTGTGGACTTCAACTCCCAGAATTCCCGAGGCAGCCATGCTGGCTTTCGCCCTTTCGTGACATGTGGACTTCGACTCCCAGAATTCCTGGGGCAGCCATGCCAACTGTGACCCCTTTATAACTTGTGGACTGGCTCAGGAATTCTGGGAGTTGAAGTCCACAGATGGTAAAGTGGCCAGAGTTGCCCACGACTGCTCTAGAGCTGAGATTTAGTGGTGACATTAACTTGGTTCTGTTGGATTTGGGGAAGGGGCTTGAGATCCATTAGGATGCCTATCATATCTTTCCTCTGTGGGCCCTGGAGCTGGGAATTTGGGGAATGGAGACTGCACCCCACCATTAAAGGGCCTTTCCAATCTCACTTAGGGGTCCCCTCGTACGGAAGGCCCCCCCCCACCATAAAGCTAAGTTTACTTATTCATTTGCTTTATTTGATTGACGGATTGATTCTGAAGTGGGGTTTGCAGAGGGGAGGAAGGGGAGGGGAAGGGGGATGAAGAGGAGGAGGAGGAGGGAAGGAGATGAAGGGGAAGTAGGAGGAATCTGGGATCCTTGGTGCTCTCTGAGCTTGGTTGTTTTCCTCCAGACATTTCATGACCCAACTAGGTAACATCATCAGTGCTAGAAAGGAGGAGGAGGTTGAAAAGAGGAGGAGGAAGAGGACTTGCTCCGTGTATCTTAAAATTTCCAAAGTTGAAGAAGACTGCTTTCGGTCTTTCGTTTTTCTTCCCCTTTCCTGTTTTCTTGATCTTGAGGGCTAGTATTATTATTATTTTTTTTCCCAGCAGTCCATTGTTCCAGCTTTCCTGAAAATGTTCTTTTTCTTTCAGACCAGGCCGACCCCTCCTCACCTGACCTCAGCCATGGCCGAGAACATCCTGGCAGCTGCTTGTGAAAGTGAGACGCGGAAAGCAGCCAAGCGGATGCGGCTCGAGATCTATCAGACGTCACAGGTACGGGACCAGGCATCAGGCTATTTGCTGGCGTTGAATATCCAGATAGGTTACCCCTTTACCGCTTGCAACAAGGCACTGGGTCCCATCCTTGATTATGTACACTGGTTTCGGAATCGGGTTATTTGCTGGCGTTTCAGTTATCTGGATATTTTACTCCTTTACCACTTGCATTAAGGCACTGGGTCCCATCCTGGATTCTCTACACTGGTTCCGGAATTGGGTTATTTGTTGGCATTGGGTATCCAGATAGGTTACCCCTTTACTGCCTGCAACAAGGCACTGGATCCCATCCTTGATTATGTACACTGGTTTCAGAATCGGGTTATTTGCTGGTGTTTCAGTATCTGGATATTTTACCCTTTTACCGCTTGCAACAAGGCACTGGGTCCCATCCTGGATTCTCTACACTGGTTCCGGCATCGGGCTATTTGCTGGCCTTGAGTATCCAGATAGATTATCCCTTTACGGCTTGCATTAAGGCACTGGGTCCCACCCTTGATTCTGTACACTGGTTTGTTTCAAACACTTACATGATCGGAGTTTATATTCATGCCACTTCGTTCCTACAACTGACCTCTATTATAATAATAGTCTTCAACTTACAACCGCTATTTTAGCGACCATTCTCCATGGCACTGAAAATAGTGACTTAAAATCGCAAAACATTCCCGGGGTCACACGATGAAAATTCAGGCACTTGGCAACTGGCATGTATCGGTAGTCCTTGACTTACCACACTTCGTTTGGTGACCATCGAAGTTTACAACGGCACTGGAAAAAGTGACTTATGACTGTTTTCACGCTTTACGACCGTTGCCACATCCCCATGGTCAGATTCCCTTTTGTGACCTTCTGACAAAGTCAATGGGGAAGTCAGATTCACTTAACAACCGTGTGACTAACTCAGGGGTCTGCAACCTTAAACACTCAAAGAGACATTTGGACCAGTTTCCCACAGAAAAGAAAACACCGGGAGCCACAAAACCCTTCTGGTGCCTGACTATTTCTTGAGCGGCCACAAAACTAGCGTATGTAGTTGAATTAAACGTTCTGTTTTCTTCTGAAACTTTTCTTTTCTTGGATTTATCCACGGTTGGCCTACCGGGGGTTGAAAAGCTCAATAAATCGCGTGCTGGCGGGTGTCGCACATTGGCGGTTGTGACACATATTTTGAATGACAGGGAGCTGCAGCAGAGGGGTGAAAGAGCCACATGCGGCTCCAGAGCCGCAGGTTGCTGATCCCTGGACTAACTGAACAACTGCAGCGATTCCCTTAACAACTGTGGCAAGGAAGGTCATAAAGTGGAGCAAAACTTACTTAACTGTCTCGCTTAGCAACAGAAACTTTGGGCTCAGCTCTTTAAGTTGAGGACTACCTGTATTGATGTTTTCAGCCTCCTGGGGTGGTGTGATCGCTATCTTACATATACTGTCAGACCTGTCCTAGCTAGCTCCCTAGGAAAGAAAGACCCTCGACTCCATTTGGTTGAAGTGATAGGTTGTTTTACTAAGGATTACTGGTCGCCCTAAAAGCAGGCTAGAACTAAAGATCCACGCAAAAGTTGACAAACGTTTCCCCTTCATCACAGCCCTCCCCCTCCTTAACAAGTTCATTGTAGACCAGTGGTGTGCCATATGCGTCTTTTGGGGGACACTCAGAGGTTTAGTGCAATTCACATTCCTTTCCCAAGTTTCATGGCCTTGAACTGGTTTCTCACACCTCTGGTATCCATCACCTCCTGCCATCCCCCCTCCCTGTTTCACCTCCCTACTCCCCCCCGGAGATACGGACGATTCCGGATCTACGTACTTTCCGTCGGGCCCTCAAAACTTTTTTTATTTCATCAAGCCGGGTTGGCCTAACTCTCCAATGGTGTAATTTTAATTTGAATTTTAAATGGGGGATTTTAACTGTCGGGCCAAACTGCTTAATATATTTTAAAATTGTTTTTAAATTTTGTATTCTGTGTTTTTTATCTATGGCTGTTCACCGCCCTGAGTCCTTCGGGAGAAGGGCGGTATATAAATTTAAATGTTAAATTAAATTAAAATTAAATATATGCTTGTTGCCTATTTCCTCTCCTCCAACCCCGCCCCCTCCACCAGTTGATGGCAGGATGCCAGCAAGGCGCCAAGCCAAAGATGGCAGCTCTGACGCACGCAGCACCCTTACGACTCCCTTTGCCCCTGACGCAACCTGCCCTCCGTTTCTCTCCTCGCAGGACGAACCAGTCACACTAGAGAAGCAGCAGTCCCGGGATTCGTCCACCTCCGTCACGCATTCCTCCTACTCACTGCCAGCCTCGTCCTTCTCCCAGGACCCCGTCTACATCAACGGGAGCCTGAACTACAGCTACCGCAGCTATGGGACGCTGGGGGGCACTTTGCAGCCGACTCCTTCACTCCAGACAGGAAATCACAGTAACGGTAAGGACGGGAGCTCAGTCAGAACAGAGCTGGAAGGAAACCTTGGAGGTCTTCCCCTCCTCAAGCAGGAGACCCTAGACAGTGTTGGCTAACCTTTTCAGCACCGAGTGCCGAAACAGGAGTGTGTGCGCATGCGGGGAGCGCCAAAACCCAGAAGAGCAGCTCCCCAGCGCGCACACGCGGGACTGCCGGAATCTGGAAGAGCAGTTCCACAGTGTGCATGTACGCACTGGGAAGATGAGCTTCCGGTTTCCGGCGCTCCCACATGCACGAAAACCAGCTGGCCAGAAGAGCAACGGGCGACGGCTAGCGTGCCCGGAGAGATGGCTCTGCGTGCCACTTCCGGCACGTGTGCCATAGGTTCGCCATCACGGCCCTAGACCCAAATGGCTGATTAGTCTCTTCTTAAAAATCTCCAGCGATGAAGCAATCACGACTTCTGGTGGCAAGCAGTTCCACTGGTTAACTGTTCTCACTGTTTCGAAGTTGCTCCTTAATTCCAGGTTGCTTTTCTCCTTGATGAGTTTCCATTCATTGTTTCTTTTACAGCATATATTATTGAAAATCCCCATCCCCCTTTTTAACATTTCAATTTTGTCTCTTAATTTAACTTGTCTTCATAATTAAACCCAATGACCATTTCATATTTCATCTGCTATTCTGTTTTACTATAAGCAATATACATCATCATATTGACTTCTTACATTAAAATCCTTTAACTTAATTGACTTTCCACAATTAATAATATTAATGCAATTCCTTCAAATAAATAAATAAATAAATAAATAATTTATTTCCCTTCCTCCTTTCCACTATTCTTCCCCTCTTTAACCATTTTCTCTTGATCTCTCCAAAATTCCACTTCTTAGTATTTTCCTCCTTTTATCCCGTTCTTTTAACTTCTTCTTTTTCTTTTTTTTTAATTTTTATATTTATTATGTCTTTTCTCCTGAATCCTTTTTCTCACTTTTAAATATATTACTCAAGTAATTCTCCCCAAGTTTTCTCCTAGTTTCTTTCTACTCTTTCCTTCTTTTCTCTTTGTTTGATTCTTTTTGGGGGAATATTCCCCCCTATCCACTCTTTTTTTGCCACTGAAATCATCTAATTGCTTTTTGCTTTCAATTCCTTTTCTTTCAGTATCTTTTTCCTGCTCTGTAAGTTCCAGCAAAATTTCTAACTTTGTATTACCCTTTAATGAGTCACACATATTTTTAAACATCTCAATTAATTCTTCACACATCCAAGACTCCATATTGTCAATTTCAAAAATTATTAACACTTTTACTTTATATTTAATTAAAATTCTAAAGTCCATATAGTCTTTTTTTAATTCCACATGGTATCCAATTCAAATATTTATCCAATCCACTCCAAATTATAGCTTTGTTATTTTCCACAATTGTTGACAGTGGAAACCAAGCAGTTCAGAAAAACAGATACTCCTTAAAAGTTCTCACAGTTTCCAGATTAAATCACAGTCACAGCTGTTGTTTTTTCCTCTGTCTTCCCACCAATATTGCAGAACTTACTTTCCACCAGCAGAAGTCTCTCTCAAATCCACAATATTCTCAGAGCAACTAAGTATCCAAGCTGTCAAAAATATTTTAAATCCACATAAAGAGTTCTTTTCCTCGGATTTGTTGTTTTTAGTTTCTCCAAATTCAATTTTAAAATCCAGAGAAACAGTTTTCTTTCTTGGGCTATTAGTATTTTAACTTCCTCTTTGTTCTTTTCCTTCAGATGTCAAAACTATCAAAAATATTTTAATCTACCTAAAAAGAACCTTCCCTCGGGTTTCTTTTTCTTTTGTTATTTTTAATTTCTCCAAATCCAATTTTAAATCCAGTTGTAAAATTTTCTTTCTTGGGCTTTAGTATTTTAACCTCCTGTTTGTTCTTCTCCCTTCATTAACTTTCCCAAGTGCCAATTAGCCTCTCATTTCCGCTCCGGGACACCTTTTAAAGTTATTAAATTTTTTCTTTTTTACCTGTGAGTTGGCCAATCACTCACCAGGTACCAACACTCCTTTCAGACACCGCTCCTGCACAAACAACTTAGTCCAGTTTCCCCAGCTTCAGAGCGGTCATTTTTCAATGGCCACTGCCCCCGCCGCCGGTTTGAAGAGCAGCCTCCGACATTTTGAGGAACTTGCCTGTTCCTCTTGATCATCCAAGGCACCTCTTCTTCTTCACCATCCCCACAGGACGGATCTGGTCCGAAGACCCCCCCAACAGCAGTTTGTCCGGCTGGATTTTCGCGGGACTCATCGGAGCTCGCTATTTCTCCAGCCAATCTCGCTGCGACGCTTCCGGTTTCTCCCCCATTCATTGTTTCTTGTCCTGCCCCCTGGTGCTTTGGAGAATAAGTTGACCCACCTCCTCTTTGTGGCAACCCCTCAAATACTGGACTACTGCTATCCTGTCACCCCTAGTCCTTCTTTTCTCTAGACTGGCCATACTCAGTCCCCACAATCGTTCTTCATATGTTTTAGTCTCCAGGCCTTTAATCATCTTAGTTGCTCTTCTTCAGCCAAATCTTTCAGGATTGTTGGGTGCAACTGATCTGGTGTGCCAATCTTAGAATTTATACTAAGAAAAAGGGTTCTCCCTATTTGCATCCTTGCCTGCTTCTGCCAAGTTTCTAGTTCTTCCTCTTTCTAACATGGTTGCTCACCTCTTCGGTGGGTCGCAATAGCAGTAGCCCTTAGACTTATATACCGCTTCGCAGTGCATTACAGTCCTGTCTAAGTGGTTTACAGAGTCAGCCTCCGGCCCCCAACAATATGGCTCCTCAGATGGATGGAAGGCTGAGTCAACCTTGAGCTAGTCGGGATTGAACTCCAAGCTGTGGGCAGTTTGTCTGCAATACTGCATTCTAACCACTGTCCACCACCAAGGACTCAAAAAAGGAAAAAGAAGGAAGAGAGAGGGAATAAGGAAGGGAAAAGGAAGGAAAGGAGGGAGGGAGGGAAGGAAGAAGGGAGGGAGGGAAGAAGGGAGGGAAGGAAGGAAAATACAGCAATACCATGCTTTTCTTTATCTCTCTCCTCCTCCTCCTCCTCCTCCTCCTCCTCCTCCTCTTCCTCCTCCTCCTTCTCCTCCTCTGCTTTGCAGGCCCCACTGACCTCAGCATGAAAAGCGGCACATCCAGCACCACCCCCCCAGCCAACAGCACGAACCGGGGGGTGCCAGCCGCCCAGCTCAGCCCAACCGAGATCAGCGCCGTCCGGCAGCTGATTGCCGGCTACCGGGAGTCCGCAGCCTTTCTCCTCCGCTCGGCAGACGAACTGGAAAACCTCATTTTACAGCAGAACTGACTGCTGGCCTCCCTGGGGCTCCTGTGCCGGAAGAGACTGACGTCCACCAGGCTTTCTTGATAAATCTGCTCAGGACTGGCCGATCCTCTGCCTATCAACGCCCGCCCACCCATCCACCCACCCACCCCGGCACAGGTTGGAGACCCCTCCACCCCACCCCACCCCCGGGAGCCCTTCTGCCTTTGAAAGCCGACCAAGCCGGTGCTCTCTGCCAACCGGAGCCAGCCTCGCAGCCTGGAGAGATGGGGACCACGGTGGGTTTGGGGGAGCAGAGGGTGGGTCGGCCTGGCAGAGCGCTTCTGGCAGAGTCAGGGTTTTCTCGCGGAGCCCGGCAACGGTAGAGCCCTCTTCCCCCGCTCTCTTTCTATTCCCCCGTCCCTTCCTTCCGTCTTAGGAATTGCATATTTATTGAGAAATGCACCCGTCCCTCCAGCCCCTCGTTTTTTCTCCTCCCCCCCACCCATAATTTATTTTTTTTCTAAAAAAAAAAAAGAAAAAAAGCATTCTTGAGTTTGTACAGAATTGCCATTATTTTTTGTGTGTGTCTCTCTCCGTGAGGGAAAGGGGGTTTGATTCCTGTACCATCGTCACCGGCCGTCCCGCCGGAGGGACCAGCCAGGCTCGGAAGCCAGTGGGAAAAGCGGTCTCTGCTTTCAGATTTTTTGTTGTTTCCCCGCCCCCCTCCTTTGGGCCACTCGATCCCCACTTTTGCCTGGTTGGTGGGGGCCACGCCGGGGCCCGAAGCCTGTCTTGTCGGAATTGCAGGACTCATTTTAGGGCCAAAGCTCCATTGCAGCAGCCTTCTTCCTCCTCCTCCACACTCTACCTCACTCCTGGGTGCTCCCTGCTGGCCCCGGCTCTCTTTCAAGGGGCCCCAAAGGGGCCCCTGGCTGCAAGCCTTGCGAGAGACCGGCAAAGCACCCCAAAAACGGAAAGCGTGTGGACAGGGGCAATCGGGGGCCCCATTTGAGTCATGCTGGCAAGGTTTGCAAAAGCAGAGGCCTCGGAGCCTGATTTTTTGGGAGGTGTGTGAGTGCAACGGGTTTGAGCCCCCCTTTTTTTTCTCCTCCTCCTCCTCCTCCTCCAACCTCCCCCCTTGCAAATGCAAATGCACTTGCTGTTTTGCTCAGTGCAATATTGACCGTGCTGCTATATATAACACGAAGGGACGGAGGAGCAAAAAAAATAAAAAATAAAAAAGGCAGCAACCAACCAGAATTCGTTCGGGGAAGAGACCCCCACTCCCTCCCCTCCCCACCGTGTCCCCAAAGGAAGGGCCACCACTGCGAGGTTGGGCCGAGGGCACTAACCTTGGATACTTGGCTTAACGGGAAGCTAGAGAGCATCTTTTCAACGTAGGTTTCTCGTAAGCCAGGGGCATCCAAGTTTGGCCATGTTAAGCCTGGCGGACTTGGATTCCCAGAATTCCCCAGCCGGCCCTACCGGCTGGGGAATTCTGGGAGTCGAAGTTCGCCAGGCTTAACATGGCCGAGCTTGGACACTCCTATTCTAAGCCCATCTACCTTCTTCCCTCTGGTGCTCCAGAGCCAGGCTGGGATTTGAACCTGGGACCACCTGCTCCTGGAGGCTTTGGAGACAGAGGAGTAGGGGCCAGCCTCTCTCGCCCTCCTCCCAGCTGTCCCTAAACCGAAAGGGGGGTGTCTACCAGGGGGAGGACAAGGATCCATGTCTTTGCTAGCAATCCTATCCGTTCCCCCTTGATGCGACCCTCCTCCAGCCCCCCCTCCCCATCCCGAAGGTCCCACCCGACTTTGTGTAAATAGTTACTCGTGCCAGGTCTGACCACCCTCGTGCAAACCCCTTAGGGTGTGTAACAGCGGCAGAGACAATCGCCGTCCGGAAACACGTGAAGGTTCCCTTCCCCGTCTGCAACTCGGGGGGGGGGGGGCACATCGGGATTTGGGGGGGGGGGGTGGGCGGTGCAATTTTTTTTGAGGGGGGAGGACGGCCGATGACCCAGACCGGACGCAGGCGTGATTCAGGGTTAATTAACCCTTAGCGCCAGCCGGTGGTTGCCCCCGTCTTCCCCTCCTGTTTTACACGCTCCAAAGGGGCTTCCCGAGAGCATCAAGAGGTGGCACTTGCCCCGCCTGGAGTTTGACTTTTAGCCATCCGTCTCTGGATCCGAAAATGTCGATCTTACAAGCCATGTTTTTTCTAAGATTCTCGGGACAGCTGGGCAGGGGTCTGTCCTGGATTCTGACCCCATCAGGAGGCCCTTTTCCAGGGTGTATTTGTGGGTGGGGCTCGGCCGCTGCCCTCTTGGCACTTGGCATGGTGGGGGGGCTTCGCAAGGCGAGCCCCCCCCTTCCCGCTCTCCAACAGCAGCATTTGGACCCCAGGGAAAGGCATTGGCGGGACCCCGGCAGAAAAGAGCCCCCCACCCACCCACCCTGCCCCATCTTTTAGAGGCCCAATTTTTTTTTTTTTTGTCTTTAGCTGGCCGTCCCCTCGATTATTAACCGGTCCCTTTCCCAGAAAAAAAAAATGCTGCTTTGAACTCAGAGGGTTGAAAAAAGAAAAAAAATACAAGTTTGCTTTGTATTTTGTTTTTTGTAAGACTTTTTACAAAGGTAGTCTTAGCGATTTCCACCAAGGGAAAAAAAAAAAAATAACCGATTTAAACAATCTGTCCATGGTCTGAATGATTTTTTATACCATTTTCGTGGTGCTTTTAGAAAAGGAAAAAAAAAAAAAGGTTTTTTTTCTCTCTCTCTTCTCTTCTCTCTCGGTGGTCGTTTCCGAGCGGAGCTGCTCCGTTCTTTCCTCTTCACCTGTATTGTACCTAAGACCAATGTGAATTCTTTGTACTTTTTTCCTCTGACTTTGGACTCAGTGAAAGTGTACTGTTTACATGTACAGAAAACTCCCAGCTGCCCCTCTGTGTTCGGCGAGACCCTCGTCTGTTGGCGAGGATGACCCACCTCATCCCTGCCTCATCTGCTTAGCGCGGCCACAGATCCGCTCACCTGTTTTCCCCGATGCCCATGGGGCTGGGCTGCTAGGAAGGGCTTTTTAGCGGCCGGCCACGTTTGTCCCCGGAATGGCTAAATCCCAGGGAGGTCCAATCTTGGCAACTTTGAACCCTTGCGGACTTCAGCTCCCAGAATTTCCCAGCCAACCATGCCTGGTATTTTTTTTCCTTCTCCGTTTGCAGAGGAAAGGACCGTAAGAGAGTAAGCAGACGAAAATGAGTCTTACCCGTGAAAAGGAATGCATCAATGCCAGGGAATTCAGGGAGTTGAAAGTACACAAGTCTTAAAAGTTGTTGAGGCTGGACACTCCTAGTTAAAGCAAAAAGGCCAGGTAACAATATTCTTTTTCACGAGTGGCTCGGAGAACCTGGCACTCGTAAACCCACACGGATGGTCTGCGGGCTGCTGGTGAGCACCAGGTTGCTCGCCGAGGCATTCCCCCGCTAGCCCGAAACTGCAGGAGGGTCCCAGGGACTTCATAAGTGGCCGGCGAGCCCCCCGCACCAACCGCCAGGAAGAGGGTGGCCAAAGCAGTAGCCCTCCGGTGCAGTTACAAAGCTGACCCAAGCCCACCCATTTCCCCCTTCCCCAGAAATGGAGGGAGGAGGAAACCCAAGGCACTTAAAAGCAGCGGGCGAAAGCGACCCTCCCCTGCGCCAATCCGTCAGAAACCTTTGTTCGTTCTTCCTCCCTTCCTCTCTTAACGGACAACCTATGCAAATTTTCACGTGGCTCTCTCTAAGCAGATGAGAATTGTTGTTGTTGTTGTGTTTTATTTTTTCCCTTCCTCAAACGTGCGATGGAAATCTTAATTATTATTATTTTTTTTGTTCCTTCCCTTTTTTTGTGTTCTAGACAGTGGACCCTTTTAATTTTTTAAATTTTTTTTCCCCCCCACCCTTCTTCCCAGTAAACGTGGCTTTAATATTTTAATTCTTAGCTCGCAGTGTTTTTGGTTTTACGTGACGCGACTTTAATTCTGTTCTGTTCGTGAAATGAGTAGCACAGGCCAATCTCCTCGTCCTATTCACTTAAAAAGAAAAAAAGACCAACGAGCTGTTTAAATCAAAGCAGTTCCTTTCCATTCATGGTATTACTTGCTAAATGCACTGATTTCATAAGTATGTGGATTTTTTTTTTTTTTTGGAGTCTGTATATCATATAAGACTGAATCTCTACTTAATAAACACTGTATAACAAAACGGAACGCATCTCACCCCTTTTCCCAACATGGGGGCAAGAGGCGGCTTCTCTTTGACCAGGGCCACGGGTCAAAATTGGAAACTCTGAATCGATAGGAAGGGAATACAGGTAGTCCTCGACTTACGAAAGTTCACTTAGTGACCGTTCGAAGCCCTGGAAAAAAAGTGACTTAGGACCGTTTGTCACAGTTAACGACCGTTGTAGCCTTCCCCGTGGTCACGTGGTTTTTACATTTGTATGCTTGTCAACTGACCTCGTATTTACGACAGTCGCAATATCCTGAGGTTAACTTTTGTGACCTCCCGACAAGCAAAAAAAAAAAGTCAATGGGGAAAACCAGATTCATTTAACGACTGGTACTAATTTAACAACGGCAAGTGATTCACTTAACAAATGTGGCAAGGCAGGTCGTAAAATGGGGCAAACCCGGACCAATTTCTCACTTAGTAACATAAACGTTGGGCTCGTTTGTGGTCGTAAGTTGAGGACTACCTGTATTGGTAGCTCAGGGTTGGACCTGGGGGCTGGGGGGGGGAGGTCCCTGGTGCTTCCTGAAGCTTGGTTGTTATCTTGTAGACATTTTCGTGACCCAGCTAGATAACATCATCAGTGCTAAAAGGGAATGGGATTTGCTGTTTATATATGCTTTATATAAGTATTGCCTTAAGTTATATTATATACCAGCGAGTGTTACATACTAATTGCTTGGTGGAAACACACCCAAAAAAAAAGAACATTTCCACCAACATTGACAGGGCAAGCCACCTCTATGTAAACCCAGAAAAACAAACCCGTCTTCTAGCCTCAACAATGTTACCTATCATGTTTCCCCGAAAATAAGACTGAGTCTTAATTTTTGCTCCAAAAGACGCATTAGGGCTTATTTTTGGGGAAATAGGTACTAAATGCACCCATCTGGCTGACAATCTGGGGCTTATTTTGGGAGTAGGGCTTACGAGCATCCTGAAAAATCATACTAGGGCTTATTTACCGGTTGGGTCTTATTTTCGGGGAAACAGGGTAGTTGGGTCATGAAGCTTCCTCCTCCCTCCCTCCCCATCTTTTGTGCAAACCCCTCTCTCTTCTAGCCCTGATAATGTTGCCTAGTTGGGTCATGAAATGTCTGCAACAAAACAAGCAAGCTTGGAGAGCTCCAAGGAGCCCCATAGTCCCCGTCTTCCTCGCCACAAACCTTGATTCAAACCACCATCATGTTACCTAGCTGGGTAATGAACGAACTAGTCTGCCAGAAAGCATCGGGGAGCCCATAATCTGTGGTTTAATCCTGGCTACAGCCACCTCACGCCATTCTCCCCTATCGACTTCGGCGTCTCATCTCTTCTAGTCACCTTAAGCTGAAAACGGCAACGGGTGCATTGATTTTCACTTGTGATTCTGCTCATGCTGAGGTGCAATCATATTTATTCTGAATAATTCACACATTTCCCCCCACACACACACCATCGTTCAGGGTTACTTATGGGCCGAAAAATGACCGCAGGCGATCCCCAACGAGACAGCTGTCACCCAGGGCACCTCATGGCCTCAGTCCTGCAAAGCTAGAGAATAGTTTTCATGTCAAAAAAGCCAGCTCTGGGCTACAGGTAGTCCTTGACTTAAAACAGTTCACTTAGTGACCATTTGAAGTTTATAATCATCTTTTAATGACCCCATAATCCCTTGTGGGGTAGAGTCTGGGCAACTGAATGGAGCTGAGTGTTTACTGGCCGGATGCCCTTCCTGTCGCCGATACGGAGTTTTGCTCAGCAGATTATATTCTCAATGTGCCCAGAAAGAGAAGTATCTGGCTCTACCTGGGATCGAACTCACAGTCTCCCGATTGTGAGGCGAGAGCTCCACCTCTAGGCCACCGCACCACACACCATTTGAAGTTATGCCAATGAAAAAGGGAACGCATGACCGTTTTTCACGCTTACGACTGCTATAGCATCTTCATGGCCATGGGATCAAAATCTGGAGCCAGGGCAACCGGCTCACATTTATGACGGTGGCAGTGTCCCGGGGCCATGTGATCGATCCCCCTTTGTGACCTGGCAAGCGGAGTCAACGGGGAAGCCGTGTCCCGGGGCCATGTGATCGATCCCCCTTTGTGACCTGGCAAGCGGAGTCAACGGGGAAGCCGGATTCGCTTAACGACCGTGCTAACTCACTCTAACAATCACAGCAATCCACTTAACAACAGTGGCACAGGAAGGTCACAAAATGGGGCGCTTAAAGCAATCGTTTTGCTTAGCAAAGGAAATTTTTGGCTCTGTTGCCATCGTTAAGTGGAGCACTCCCTGTTATCTTCTCGCCCAAGGCCTGGAGCGCAATTAAGGGGCAAATAAGAGCCTTTATCCTTAACTGTAGAATGGGGACTCTCTGCACGCCCAGGGGCTAAAGGGAGAGAGAGCGGCGAACTCCGGCAAGCTGGTCAGCTTGACGCAAACTGAAGCCGAGTGTAGGGCAAAGAAAAGCACACCCACAATCGGAGGACATGAAATGGGGGTATTATTTCACCTGTCCAAGGGGGGGGGGGGGTTGTGGGGGACGGGACTATAAGGGTGTGTACGTCCACTGTTTGGTTGCGGTGTTTGTTCCCCCATCCACCACACACACACACACACAAAGCCTTGCAAAACTTAGGCTTGAGCTGTTCCAAATGTTTTTTATTTTATTTTTATTTTTATTCTCCATACCACAAGGGACATATAACATCAGGGTGGACCAGGATCTGCCCCTCCCCCATCAGCCCAGGCTCCATCTGTACACAGCCCCGACCTTCTTGGGAGGATGGAAGGGGGGGGGGGAGGGCAGGGGCGGGGAGTAGGGGGTCAGAAGAGGGGGCAGGCTTTTGGGGGAAGCCCCTTCTTTGGTAAGCAGGTTCAGACCATCTGTGGATTCACCTTCTGAAGAGCACCGCTCTCTCTCTCTCTCTCTCACACACACACAAACCCTTAACTCGCCTTCCCTGCTCCGACTGGTTTCGGGAGTGAACTCGCATGACTGCACACCCCACCCCTTTTGGGGGGACGGACGGACGACCCAGATTTTTACACTGCTTCTATCGCTGTTGAGCAGGAAGTCTATGGTGAAAGCCAAGAAGTCAAGAAAGGAAGAGGTAGGTAGGTAGGTCAAGGGCGGGAGATGACGGGGGGCCGAGAATGGGTCATGCCTCTGGGAGATGGACTCCCTTCTCGGGGGTGGGATGGGGGGTGTTTCAACAGGAAGGGCTGGCCCAGGCCAGCTGTTGGGCTCCCCGCTTCCCCTCTGCTCGGCCAGGCAGGACAGAGCAACAGCCACTGCCGTCCGGTGGAGAGAGGTTCGTAACTGACACTACTCTACAATGCAATACTGTGGGTAGCCTGGAAAAGAGGGGGGGGGGGGGGGGAAAAAAAAAAAAGGCCAACCCCCCCCCGAAAAGGATTTAAAAACAAAAAAAAGATTTTTATGTACAGAACACCCATTTTTCAAAAGTCTGGCCAAGTACTGTGTACAACGGATGAAGAAGAAGACATGATGCATAGAAAGTACAGAGAGGAGCCAAACATTTCCACTTTTTGTTTTCTTTACACCCAAGAACAGAAAAAAAAAATTATATTATAGATTTATATTTATATACGTATGGGTTTAAAAAAAAAAAAAAACGAACCAAAAAAAAAAAAAACAACCCCAAGAAAAGATGACACTGCTTCGAAAGTGAAAAGTCTTCCAAGATACAGGGAAGGAGAGGCGCGTCGGCCTCCTCGTCTCCGTCTGCGTCGCAGCTCCGAAGCCCACCGCCCTGTGTCTCCGGGTTGACCCGAGTCCAGCGCTTGGGGTGGGAGGTGGCAGGGAGAGAAAATGGAAGACAGGTTCAGCTGGCCTTCTTTCCACTTGGCCTTCCAACAGGAGGGTGGGGGGAGAGATCAGCTCTTCCCCCCATACCCGGCCCACCGGAATGGGGCTCACGGCACAAGAACGGTCCAACGGGCCAAAATCTCCCAACAGTTCCTCAACGGGAGAGAAATCGGCCCTCCGAAACCAGCCTGTCTCCATGACTGACTTGCCACCCCCAGCAGGAAAACCCAAGACATACAGCGTCCATATTGGCTTCGTTAGGACCGGAATCTTTTGCATATACGGTTGTTCCTGGTCATCGGCGTCCTTCTCCTCTTCTCCTCCTCCTCCTCCTCTGAACCTGCTCAATGTACAGCTTTATCCTTTCCGGGGCTGCGAGTGTCATCTGACCACAAGGCACAGCACGCAAAGCTTGGAGGGCCCGATACAGTCGTCGTGGCAAAAAGCCCCGCAGCCTTGGCACATGATCATGGCTTTAAGGCTGCAGGAGCACTTGAGGGAGAGCTCTTCCATGCCTTTGCCCGTCTCGGCAAACACCTGGGCGGAAAAAGACAGCCCGCCTCCCCGGGAAGAAGCCGTCAAGTGGGCTTTGGGGCCGAAGGGCCCGGCGTTGCCTTCCAGGTTTCTGGGGAAAAAGGGGCTGCCGGCCGAAGAGGCGTAATTCAGATGGGAGGAATTCAGCTGCAGCTTGGAAAGCTTCCCGTAAATCGCCTGCTTGATGTTGAGCTGAGAAGGGAGGGAGGAAGGCTCCAGGGGCTGCGCGGCCCCCTTCCCCGGCTCCTTCGGCAGCTTGAAAAAAGCCAGGTCTCTCACCAGGGGGAAGCTCTGCCAAGGCTCCATCAAGTGGGGCGGGCCCTCTTTCTGCTGCTCCCTCTTTCTCTGGGCCGAGGACAGGACCTTCTTGTTCTCCACTGACCCGCCATTCCTCTTGGAGGACCAGTCTTCCCTTGCGGGAGGCAAGCGAGCTCCGGGGGAAACAGCCTTGGGCAGGGGAGAGACCAGTTTGCTGTGGGACAGCATGCCCCACATGGGGAAGGGATCCGAGCCTTGGGGCTTCTGGGCCTTAGCTGCTGTCCCACCCAAGACACCCGAGCCAAAGACCTTCTTGCCCAGAGCCACGGGGGTCTTCTCTGCAGGGCCGCTGCTTAGCTGCTCCGGCTCCAGAGAGGTCATGCGGAGGGGGGCCTTGGGCCCCAGGGCTGTCTTCAGCTTCTCTTCCAGGTTCCCGATGCCAGGAGTAGAATTTGCCCTGGGAGGATCCGTTTTATCTGGACGAGGACAGGAGGGAGAGATTTGATTCTTTCCCGGATTCGAGAGATCTGTTTTCGGGGACTGGCGGATGGCTTGATCCAGAGATCCTGAAGTGGGACTCTTCTCTGGAGGCAGGGAGACAATCTCTGGCAGGCAGGCCCTTTCGGCTGAGTCCCGCAAAGGTTGGGGCGCCCGCGTGGCCTTCCTGGCTGAGTCACTCAGGCCTGTCCTCTCCCTGGAAGAGGCATCCTGCACGAGGTGATCACTGCTCTTAACCGCCTTGGGAAAAGGGCGGATTTCTGCCGGCAGCTTGTCCTGAGAAAAGGCTGCAGCCGCCTCGGAAGAGACCGGTAGAATGCTTTTGGGAGGCAGGCCCTGGGTGATTACATGTCCCTCGAGGGGCTTGCTTGCTGCAGTGGACAGAGGCTGGGGGACGCCCGAGCGTGGCCTTTCCTGGATTGGGACATCAACACGGAGAACCGATTTGCCCGTGGTGAGAATAGGAGTGGGCAACTTTGTCCTGCAGTGTGAGTTGACAACCCCGACATCCGAAGGCAAATCTTCCCTGTTTTCTAAGATGACCTCTCTGCGTTCCTCCGGACGTCTCTGGTCGGGCCCTTCTTCCCTCTCTTCTGCCTGGCAGCAATCCCTGTTGATCTCCAAGTTCTCATCGGTGAGCTCAGCGTCCAAATCGGAAGCTGTCTCTGTGGTCTCACTGAGTGGACTCTGGGCTTCCTCGTCGCTGCCGGGGCTGGCGCTCGGCCTTGCCACTGCCCGCTCTCGGTCGGTCTCTACCTCCATGCCCGAGGATGCCATTGCTGGGGACAAGTGGCTCTCGTGGGCAGTCGTATCGAAGCAAGGAGGGAGCAGGCCTGTTGTCGACTGGGAAGCTTCCTCTGGGCTACTCAGGGCCCCTCTTCCGGGGCCTGGAGTGGCCCTCTGAGTCTGGGGTGGCGGGAGCTCCATCCCAACAGGACTGGGGTCCTCTGGAACGGCCTCCCATGCAGGAGAGCCCAAAGCCTCTGAGCCAACTCTTGTGCTGTTCTCAGAAGCCAGGTCACCTTCACGGCCCTCCTTCCTGCTCGTGCCTCCAAAGGGGATGTTTTCAGAGTCTCCTAGCCAGCCATTGTTCTGTTGGCTTCCCACGGGAGATTCCCTTCTCTCCTTCCGATTACGGCCCTCCACAGGAGCATCTTCTGGAGAAGGTGGAGGCCTGGGATCATCCAGAAGTTGGTCAGGACGACCGGATGGCACTTCCGTTGCTCTGCAATCCGGGATGCTGCTTTCCGACGACTCCTCCAGCTGGGCAGCAGCTTCCTGGGAAGGAAGACTCGCAGCCTGTCTACCCCGCTCGAGCTCTCCTTCCCCGGCGGGCTCTCTGGCTCCAGAAGGCAAGCTCGCTTCAGGCCCCTGCCAGCTGGCGGTCTTCCCGCCTAGGTGGGAAGGCGGCAATAGCTGTGCTCGCTGTAAATCTGACCAGCGCTTCCCGCGAGTTCTCTTGCATCGCCAGTGCTTGGCGCGATGGCTCCTGGGTGGCCGGACCCGGCTGTTGCTGCTGTTGTTGCTGCTGCGACCACCACCACCGCCTTCGTCTGGGCTCCTTCCGCCGCCTCCTCCTGGCCCACCCCCACCTCCAATGGTGGAGGCAGGAGCAACAGCCGCTCGCTGGACTCGGCCTTGCAAAGGACAGGCCTCAGAGTCAGCAGAGGCTGGGCTCCCCCTTCGGTCCGGCCTGACGGGTTCTGGATTGGGGATAATCCGAGGACATATCTGGTAGGCTGGCTGACCTTTAACCACCCAGGGGGGTTTGATTCGGGAAAGTTGAATCTGGAGGGAACAAAGAAAAACAAGGGCGTTAAGAGGACGTCCTTCAGGCCTGCAAGTTAAAAGCCCCCCCCCCCATTTTTTAGAATTATATAATTGTTTATAAATATTTAATTTTTAGAAGGAACCCTCCCTGGTACTCTTGAGTACTAGGCAGAAGCATACTGTTCGAGGGTCCCTTCTCAAGGAACGCTGTGGACTGTAGATTGGGAAAGGCCTCCCTTTACAGAACTACAACTCCCAGAGTCCCCTGGGGAAAAGGCCTGGAAACGGGGGTCTTCCTTCCTAGGTTTAGCGCTAAAGGGCAAAGCCACACCGAGACTACCCTCAGCTACCTTATGGTTGATGCAACAGTATCAATGGGGGCTTTTCTATTCCCAGGAGAAAAGATGGAGAATTAACCCAGTTTATTTAATCTGTATCCCGCCGTTATTATTTTTATAAAGTGGGGAATATACCCAAGATGCCTTCCTGCTATTTTCCCTACAAGAATGCTGAGATAGATGGCTTGGGCTGAGGGAGAATGATTGGCCCAAATTCAACCAGCTGGATTTTGTGCTTAAAGTGGGACTAGAATTCCCCGTCCCCTGGTGATTGGCTCAAAGTCACCCAGCTGGCTCTAAGGCAAGACTAGAATTCCCCGTCTCTTGGTGATCGGCCCAAAGTCACCCTTCTGTATCTAACACAGGACTAGAACTCACCAGTCTCCTGGTTCCCTGCGTGTTGCTTTCACCACTAGATCAAACTGGATTTCCCCCCCTGGCATTCCTGCTAAAGATCCTTTCATTCCTCCCCCTTCTAGACCCCACCTGAGATCGTTCACGCAAGAGAAGCCAGACAGCCCCCCCCCCCCAAGAGAGCCCACCCACTCTTCCTCCCCTTCCTCCTAATCCAGAGGGAAACCCACACCGGGGCCCCGAGCCGAAAGCATGTTTGGGAAGCAGCAGCAGCAAGTCAGCCCGTGACTGCTTGAGCCCGAGGCCTCGGGAGAAGCCAGGGAAGCCGAGAACTGCCTCCACCCACCCACCCACCAACCCACCCACCGAGGCAGGGAGCAGCTCCCCGACCCTCTCCTACCCGGATGGGAGGGACTTTAGGCTCCTCTTTGGTGGGCTGTGGCTTTTCTGGGTGAACACTTTCAATTGTGTTACGAAAGGACTGACGGTCGTCAAGCCGGGGCTTCTTTTCGGGGAAAGAGGTAGAGGCGGGTTGCTCAAAGCATTTCCTCTTCTGCTGATCCTGCGGTCCGAGAGGCAGGCTGGGAATTCTGTCCGGGGCTGCTGCTGCCGCCGCCGCGGCCGCCACAGCCTCATCCACCTTGCTCAAGATCTTGGTCACCTCCGGGGACATCTCGGCCGAGGGAGTTGCCCGGCTGGCTTGGCACTCGTTCGTGGCGGGATTGGCCTCTCTCTCCTCGGCAGGCGTGGCCTCCGCAGACGAGGAGGAGGAGGATGCCTCTTTGGCAGGGGAGGAAGGCTCCGCTTCACGCAATTTATGCCGGTTCCGACGGTTCCGGCAGCGGAGGGAGCGCCTCTTGAAGTGCCCGTCGGGCTGGTGGGTTGTGGGAGTGCAGGGTGCCCTGGTGGGGCCTTCTGGGGAGGCGGCCGTGGTCCTCTTCTCTGCTTCACTGGGGGCCGAGTTCTGCTCTTCTGTGGTCAAGCCCAGCCTGCAAGGGGGGGCAGAATGGAGTCAGTTGGCAGCTTATCCCATTAGCCCAGGGGTCCCTCCGCACTTGGAAACTTTAAGTCCTGAGGATTTCAACCCCCACCATTTCCCACCAGCGGCCTGCCCACCATATTCCGTAAGGATTTACGACAGACATGCTGTTGGGGTCCTTCATTCACTCGCTACTAAGGGAGGCCGTCCACTTGACTGCTTTAGCCAAGGGTGTCCAACCATGGTAGCTTTAAGACTTGCAGACTTCAGCTCCCAGAATTGAAGCAATGCTGGCTGGGGAATTCTGGGAGTTGAAGTCCACCCATCTTAAAGTGGCCAGGTTTGAGAAACAGTGCATTAAATCGAATTTATGTTTTACTGACGAAGAAATAAAGGGTAGACTAGTACAGATCTATTTCAAGCTATTTAGCTCTCATCAGCTAGCCATGCCCTTCTGGGATTCGAACCCGGGCTACTTGGGAGCGGAGCGGAATGTTCCGTCCCATAATTGGGTAGACCAGGTTGTCCTGATAAAAAAACAGTGCATTAAATCATTAAAAACAATACCTGAGTCCGTTTTTGAAAATAACAGCAGTGTGTATGGCTGCACTGGAATTATTTCTGCCAAAAAAATACATGACTGCCCTTTGCATGGTAGCTTTTAAGACTTGTGGAACTTCAACTCCCAGAATTCCCCAGACAATGATGCTGGGAGTTGAAGTCCACAAGTCTTAAAGGGGCCAAGTTTGGAGACCCCTGCGCTAAACAGAAGAACCCTGGCCAGGGACCCCCCCGTTAAGTTTTCCTGGGAGAAATGTTGCAGAGGTTCAGTGGGCCTTCCTTTTTAGGAGTTCTCACCGAGCACCTCCCCTCCTCATGACAGGCAGGGAAGGTGTCAAGGACCCCTTTGTGGGTCTAGGGAAGGAGAAACCTGTGGGGCCTTTGCCCTGGCAACAGTTATGGGAAAACAGAACCTGTTGCCACGAAGACTGTTGATTATTTATTCAATTTATACGCTGCCCACCAATATTTCCAAAACCGGACACTTACTTCTGCCCGTAGTAATCCTCGAAAAACCGCTCTTTCCAGAGTTCTGTTTTCTTTTCCTTCTCCATTTCTTGCCTGATGCGGACCTGCATCTCGTGAGTAAACTCCCCTGGAAGAGGAAGAAAAAAAAAAATCAGAGTTTATTTGGCTTCATAGAAACACTAGAAAAGAAACACACGGAAACCCAGAGAAGAGCAACTAGGATGAGTAAAGGCCTGGAGGATAAGACATATGAAGAACGATGTCAGGAATTGGGTTTGGCCGGTCTAGAGAAAAGGACTAAGGGGGACATGATAGCAGTATTTCAGTATTTGAGGGGCTGCCACAAAGAGGAGGGGGTCCATTTATTCTTCCAAAGCACCAGAGGGCAAGACAAGAAACAATAGAAACTAATCAGGGAGAGAAGCAACCTGGAATTCAGGAGAAACTTCCTAACGGTGAGGACAATTAACCAGTGGAACTGCTTGCCACCAGAAGTTGTGAATGCTCCATCACTGGAGGTTTTTAAGAAGAGACTGGACATCCACTTGTCTGAAATGGGATAGGGTCTCCTGCTGGACTAGAAGACCTCCAAGGTCCCTCCAGCTCTATTGATTGACTGATTGATTGATTGATTGAAAACTGACAGCGGAAAAAGACCCTGTGGTCCATCCTATCTGCCCTTTGAGGGGTTTTTTTGTTTTGTTTCTGTTTTCTGTTTATTTTTTATTTGCTTATTTGTCTCCCAGATGACAGATATATCCCAACCGTGTTTAAACTCAGTTAGTGATTCAATTATTCCGCTGGAAGTTGGTTCCAAGCTTGCGCTTCTTTTTCTGGGAAGTCACTTTCAAACATTACAGGTAGTCCTCGACTTACAACAGTTCATTTAGTGACCGTTCGAAGTTGCAACGGCACTGAAAAAAAAGGGACATGGCCGTTTTTCACACTTACAACTTTTGCAGCATCCCCAGGGTTGTGTGATCAAAATTCAGACGCTTGGCAACTGACTCGCATTTATGAAGGTTGCAGTGTCCTGGGGTCATGATTCCCCCTTGGTGACCTCCTGACAAGCCAAGTCAACAGGGAAGCCAGATTCACTTTTAACAACCATGGTGCTACTTAACAACGGCAGTGATTCACTTAACAACGGTGGCAAGAAAGATCATAAAATGGGCAAAGCTCATTTTTTCTTTTTGGATTTGATTTATATGCCGCCCTTCTCCAGAGACTCAGGGCGGCTTACAAGGCGTTAAGCAATAGCCTTCATCCTTTTGTATATTTATACAAAGTCAGCTTATTGCCCCCACAACTGGGTCCTCATTTTACCTACCTCGAAAGGATGGAAGACTGAGTCAACCTTGAGCCTGGCGAGATTTGAATTTGCAGTAATTGCAGGCAGCTGATGTTAATAACAGTGCTTTAGTCTGCTGCGCCACCAAATGTCTCTTAACAAATGTCTCGCTTAAGAACAGAAATTTTGGCCTCAATTGTGGTCGTAAGTCGAGGACTACCTGTACTTTTGAATTTTCCCTCTTGTCAGTTTGAGGTTATACCCCCTGGGCTAAAGACCTCGGCTAATCATATGTCGAAGTTTTTGCCAAAGTCCTTGATTACTGACGACCTCATTCAATGACTGTCTGTATTATGACAGGGCTGAAAAAGGGGATTTATGAGGCTGCGCTTGTTTGCTGGGTCATATAGAGTCATATAGAGGCCGTAGTTCCCCATCCGTTCTAGGCCAAAGCCTGCTCCTAGGATGGGCTTGCCCCCCCCCCAATCCTCATCCCAGAACCAGCAAACTTACCGTCTGCCAGCCTCTCCCGCCAGCTCTGGGCAGCATGAGCAAAAAACTCGTTATTTAGGGCGCTTCCACTCAGACGCAGCAGTCCGTCTGTCCCAGGCTGGAAGGAAGGAAGAGAGTGTGAAGCACGGCGCACAAACCTTTACCGACTCCCTTCCAAAGATGGGGAACGAAAGGGAGGGGGGGAGAGAAAGAGAGAGACAGAGAGAGAAAGTGACAAAGAGAGAATGAAAGAAAGCGAGAGAAACAGAGAGACAGAGCAAAAGGGAAACAGAGAAACACAGAGACAGACAGACAGACAAAAAAAGACAGAGATAGAGAGAAACAGAGACAGAGAAACAGAAAGAGAGAGAAAAGAGGGAGCAAAAGGGAGGCAAGACAAACAGACAGATGGAGAAACAGAGTCATAGAAAGAGAGAATGAGAGGAGAGAAAGAGAAAGAGACAAAGAGAATGAAAGAGAGCGAGAGAGAGAGAGGGAGGGAGAGGAAGGGAGGTGGGGAGAGAGAGAGAGAAAGAGAGAGACCCTACCTGCCTGTCCACTTCAGGAAGGAGGAGGAGGAGCTGCTGCTGGAAGTGCAGGGGGAGGGCATTGAAGGTCCTGGAATTGATCAGCGCCCGCAGGTTTGTGTTCACCAGGATGGAGCCCGGCGTCTCGAAGTCTATGTCGTCTCCCCTGTTCCTCTTCATTTGCCCTGCAGTTCCCAGAAAGGAACAGACCACCAGAAATGTTTACACAGCAGAGATTCAAGGGAGGCATCTGCGTACACACTCACACAGCTGTAGCTTCTCAACACAGGACATCTTTCTTGGAAGCTGCTGAAAGGCGGCCTCGCCAGCTGTCAGGCGCAGACAACCGGATCCACGCGCGAAGAGTTCAATTCGCTACAGGTAGTCCTCGATTTATGACCACAAACGAGCCCCAAAAAATTTCCGTTGCTAAGCGAGACCGTTGTTAAATGAATTTTGCCATTCTTGCCACGGTTGTTAAGTGAATCTGGCTTCCCCATTGACTTTGCTGGTCAAAAGATCTCAAAAGCTGGTGATTGCAAAGATCCCTGGGACGCCGCAACGGTCGTAAGTATGAATCAGTTGCCAAACCCCCGAATTTTGATCACATGACCATGGGGATGCTGCAACAGTCATAAATGCGAAAAATAGTGGTAAGTAACTTTTTTCCAGTGCTGTTGCAACTTCAAACGGTCCCTAAATGAGGCCCCTTTGATTCTATGGTCTCCTGATTTTCCCACAACAACCCCTTGAGGTGGACTAAGATAAGATGAATAAGAACAGCTGCAGGATTTGGGCTTGGCTAGTCTAAAGCAAAGAAGAATTAGGGGTGCCATGATAGTGGTTTTCCAGTATTTGAGGGGCTGCCCCAAAGAAGAGGGGGTCAACTTATTTTCCAAAGCACCTGAAGGCAGGAGAAGAAACAATGGATGGAGGAGAATTGAGGAGGAACTTCCTAACAATGAGGACAATTAACCAGTGGAACAGCTTGCCACCAGAAGTTGTGGGGGCTCCATCACTGGCGGTTTTCAAGAAGAGATTGGACAGCCACCTGTCTGAAATGGAATAGGGTCTCCTGCTTGAGGAAGGGGTTGGACTAGAAGACCTCCAAGGTCCCTTCCAGCTCATTCATTCATTCTAAGATCTCACCTCACCCCTGTGTGCCTCTTGCTCCCTTCCTCCCCATCCTTTTATCAATTTTAAGCTGATTTAATATTATTTATTGTTTTTATTAGTTTTTGGTGCTTGTAAGCCATCTATGGCATATAAAATAATAAAAAATAAGAGTACATTAATAAAAAAGATTCTGCCACCAGGTGATCCTTTTAAGTCTCTCCCCCATTCTGGGGAAACCTGGCACCTCTTCCTAGCCTGCCCTCCTCTTCAAAAACTATGCTCTGGTGGCTCAGCAGACTAATTAACATCCACTTACATCTGCTGCCTGCAATTACTGCAAGTTCAAGTCCCACCAGGCCTGGATAGCTCAGCAGACTAATGCATTGTAATTTAACTCCAGCTGTCTGCAATTAGTAAGTTCGAATCTCCCCAGGCTCAAGGTTGCCTCAGCCTTCCATCCTTTCTAAGGTAGGTAAATTGAGGACCCAGTTTGTGGGGCAATAAGCTGACTTTGTATAAATATACAAAAGGATGAAGGCTATTGCTTAACACATTGTAAGCCACCCTGAGTCTCTGGAGAAGGGCGGCATATCAATCAAATTTTTTAAAAAAATGCACCAGGAATTACCAGGGCTGGAGGCTAAAATGGACAATTAAGCATCTTGGAAGATGCCAAGAGCAAGCTATTTCCTATTGCTGCCAAGAAAAATACCTTTTATTTATGTTATGCCTCTGCCGTGTGTGTGTGTATGTGTGTGTGTGTTTGTTTTCACCTAGGAGGAGCTTTACTTTAAGGCAACTTGCAAAAGTAAACCCGGCCTTGTCCCTGATGGTCTTTTAAGAGGATTTTAAATCGTTTATTTATTCCAGCCTACATTTGGTTAAGTTGAATGGACTGAGCTTTTAATCTCTTGCTACTTGTTATAATCATGTACTGAGCACTGTTTGTTAACAGTGTTAACTCTATGGTTTGACACAATAGGGGTGATCCCTTGTCAAAACAGTTACCATTCTCTTGCTACTTGAAGAGGGGGGGGGTGTTGACTTATTCTCCAAAGAACCTGAAGGCAGGACAAGAAAGAAAGAAAGGATGGAAACTAACCAAGGCTCCAAATACTGGATATATTTAAGAGAAGTCTGGACAGCCATTTGTCTGAAATGGGATAGGATCTCCTGCCTGAGCAGGGGGTTGGACTAGAAGACCTCCGAGGTCCCTCCCAACACTGTTATTCCAAAAATTGGTAATTACTTCGTTTTCTGCAAAAACCAGCCCCGGAGTGAACCATGGATTCATTTAATAATCACCGTGTTTATTTAGCAGCAGCCTCGTTCATTTAACGACTGCTGCAAAAATCAATGTAAATTTGGGTTGGTACCTGATTTACCTCCATCACAACTTAATAGATGGCGAGGCTGCAGGCTGCATTACTGTCGTATGTCAAGGACTACCTGTAGTAAAGGAAAAGCTTCCCAGAGTTTTTCAGTGCCGACACTTAACAATTGACTCCCTGGTGCACAAAGAAGGCAGGACACCCCACACGCGAGGTTGTGTGATGTCTCTTTAGCTAAAGCCTCTTTGCCTATTAATAGGTGAGGCTGAGATCACGCTGCAGGTCTGAGCGCTACCCGCCTTACGGACCGTTCTAAAGGATTCGCATGCTTCTTCTCACCACAGCGGTTTACAAATGGATGCAACGTCTTGTTATCTATTACCGAGACAGAAATTCAACACAGCATCTTAATGGGATAAATCAAGACAATTGCAACCAATCTGCTTTCCCTTGAGGACCTGAACACTGGCAGGAACCAGGCTGAGAAAATATCTGCAGAGCCCTCACCTCCTGGACGTAAACTGGTTCAACTTCTCCCCTCAAGACAGATGCTATAGGGCATTGCATGCCAAAGCAACCAGACAGATAGTTCTCCCTACCCACCTACCCACCCCCGGTGCCATCTCTCTGCTAAAACACTTAATTCCCACAACACTCATCTTTTCTCATCTTGCCTACCATCCTCTCCTATTGATACCTTATGATTTAACACTTGTTGTTTGTAACTTATGATTAATTAAATCCCCTATTAACATGATTATGACATATTACTTGTTATTTATATGTACACTGTACACTGAGAGCTTATGCACCGAAGACTAATTCCCTGTGTGTCTGATCACACTCGGCCAATAAAGAATTCTGTTCTGTTCTTGTGTTGTGTTCTGTTCCCTCTTCTATTTTCTATTTTCTTCTCTTCTCTTCTCTTCTTTCTGTATTCTCTTTTCAGTATTTTTTTTTCCTTTTTTCTTCTCTTCTTTTCTCCTCTCCATTCCATTCCATTCTATATCCTATCCTTGTTGTTAGTTGCAAAGTCATGTCCGATCCATCGCGACCCCATGGACAACGTTCCTCCAGGCCTTCCTGTCCTCTACCATCCTCTGGAGTCCATTTAAGCTCACGGCCGACTGCTTCAGTGACTCCATCCAGCCACCTCGTTCTCTGTCGTCCCCTTCTTCCCCTTCAATCGTTCCCAGCATGAGGCTCTTCTCCAGGGAGTCCTTCCTTCTCATTAGGGGCCAAAGTATTTGAGTTTCCTCTTCAGGATCTGGCCTTCTAAAGAGCAGTCAGGGTTGATCTCCTCTAGGACTGACCTGTTGGATGGCCTTGCAGTCCAAGGGACTCGCAGGAGTCTTCTTCAGCACCTATCCTATCCTACTCTCTTCTAAATAAAAACAGATGTAAACTTCATCTTACCTGGAACGTCCAATGAAATAGGCACATCTGTAGTATAATGAATTTATGCATTACAGGTAGTCCTTCTCTTGCAACCATCCATTTAATAGCGGTTCGAAGTTACAAAGGCACTGAGAAAAGTGACTGATGACCATCTTTAACCTTTAAGACTGTGATCCCCATGATCACGTGATCAAGTCAGATGCTTTGCAACTCGTTCATGTTTATGACGCTTGCAGGGTCCTGAGGTGACCCCTTTTGTGACTTTCTGACAAGTAAAATCAACGGGGATGTCAGATTCACTCAACAACCATTGCCAATTTAAAAACTGCAGTGATTTGCTTAACAAATATGGGGAGAAAAGTTGTGAAATGGGGCAAAACTCACTTGACGAATTTCTCACAACAACATAAATTTGGGGCTCAATTGTCGTCGTAAATCGAGAACCACCTGTATCTCAAAAGGTGACTCAATGGGTCACAGGTTGTCTGGTACAGGTTGCTCCAACCTCGGCAACTTTTAAGGCTTGTGGACTTCAACTCCCAGAATTCCTCAGCCAGCCAGGTTGGAGAACCCACAGAAAAAACCAAGGGGCTCCCGAGCAATGTCTCACCATTGTGATAAATATAACATCCTAAAAACAAAATTTAAGGAACATTCACACATACACATACAGACAGACAGACACAGAGCATCTTAAAGTCGGCTGGGTCCAAAACTGCTGAAGTTGCTCCTGTTGAGAGAAGACCCCGGAGTCCACCTACCGCCTGAGGGTTTGCGGACTCCCCGGAGCAGATGGGGGGCTTCCCTCGCCATGTCTGTCCTGTTGCAGAGAGCGCTGGGCAACACGGAGGAGCTGCTGCTGCTGCTGCTCTCGTCGCCGACCGGCTTCCCCGCAAACCCTGAAAAAGAGCGAGCGCATCAGCTGCGGCTTCTGATCGTCCTCACGGCCACCTGGGGTTCATCGAGTGGAACATCCTGATAACACAGTCACAGCAGGGGAGGACAGCAGCAAAAGGTTGGGGGCCCTGACTATCTGTTAGACCCTATATCATTTCAGATAGGTGGCTGTCCAATCTCTTCTTGAAAACCGCCAGTGATGGAGCCCCCACAACTCCTGGTGGCAAGCTGTTCCACTGGTTAATTGTCCTCATTGTTAGGAACCCTATCTTACAGAAGGGAAGGCAGTGAATGAATGGGGGGGGGGACACAAGGGCAGCCCCCTCAAGTTACAACTGTGGTTGAGCCTGGAATGAATGGCTGTTATGTTTGTGTCGGTTGTTAAGCAGAGGAGAGTGTGAGTGCGTTAAAAGGTACTGGATGAAAAGGAGTAGCCAGGATGGATGGATGGCAGATATAGATGAGATTAGATGAGATGAGATATGATATGAAGGATGGATAGAAAGATGGATGGATGAATGATATGATATATGATGGATGGAGAGAGAGAGAGAGATAATGATTAGGTAGATAGATGATAGATGTAATGATTAGATAGATTAGATAGATAGATAGATAGATAGATAGATAGATAGATAGATAGATAGATAGATAGACAGACAGACAGACAGACAGACAGATTAGACAGACATAGAGAGATGATAGACATAAATAGATGGGCCACAATTTATACCCACCAGATCAGTGTTTTTAAGTTCAGGAATGTTAAGAATGTGAAGATGGGTGGACTTAGCTATGCTGGCTGGGGAATTCTGGGAGTTGAAGTCCACCCATCTTAACACTCCTATGTCTGAATAACCCTTGCTTTTGGCTAAATTCAAGTCAGTCATAGCAGCAACTAGGAATGCCCAGGAGTGAGCGGAGGCTGGGGCTGGAGGGGCCACATGGATTTGGTAGTCCACAGGGGGGAAGAGGAGCTTCCACTTACCAGAGGAGGGTTCCATGTGGGCCCCGTTTACTTTCAGCGGTGTGAGGACCACGCGTGGAAGCATCACGCCCGTCTTTTTCTTCTGTTTGCTCACCTGTATGGAAGGAAATCAAGAGAGTGTTGCCAGGGGAATAGAGAAGAAGCCCGAAGGTCCAGGATCTGCCTTTCTCAGGAGAAAGCATCAGAGGCCCATTTCAGGACAGCTCAGCCTAGTGGTCATAACCTCAAAAGTCAAACAAGGCCAGCGCTGCTAAAGACCTTTATGGGTTCCCCTCTTTGACCCTGCCCACGGAACAGGCGCGGGTGGTGCTGTTCTACAGTCTCCATACAGATAGTCCTCAACTTATGACCACAATTGAGCCCAGAATTTATGTTGCTAAGTGAGAAATTTATGTTTTGCCCTGTTTTACGACCTTTCGGAAGGCCAGGAGAGTGGGGGCCCACCTCACCTCAGGGCATTGGGGTGGAGTGCTGGGGAGAGAAGTTAGTGGAAGAGAAGTGGCCCTGGTAGATGGAAGTGTCATAAAATGTAGAGTTGGTACAGGGGAGGGAAAGAAAAGCAGGAAGTCACATGAAGCCAGTTTTACCAGCAAAGTAAAGATTTAGCCTGGTAAAAGAAAGACGAAAGGGGAAAATAAAATTGTTTAAGGGCATTAAGAGGCTGTCACTCACACCCAGTAAAAGCTCATTCTTTGCCACCTCAAAAAGCTGTAACTAAATTAAAAAGGGTTTGAATTTATTTATTTATTTATTTATTTATTGGTTCAATTTATATGCCGCCCTTTTCCGGAGACTCAGGGCAGCTTACAACGCGTTAAGCAATAGCCTTCATACTTTTGTATATACCTGCTTAGTAGGCCCCCCCCCAAACGGTGTTTGGCCCCCCCTAAGCGAAGTTACAGGATGCTAAATTTCAGCTGAATATTTATAATAATATTTTTAACGGCAATTGGGGATTGTCAAAGGAACTGCTTAAGAGTAAGAGATAAAAGTAGAAGTAATGGAGTCCCTGCGGATTTTACTCCCCTGGCCGTTGCTGACCTTAGGGGGGTGCTGCTCATCTCCGTTTCAAGGCTGTTGAGCTGGCGCTGCCCAAAGACATTTCCACGGTCATGTGGTCAGCAGGGAGTGCTACCTTCCCACCGAAGTGGTACCTATTTATCTACTCGCATTTTCTTGCTTTCAAACTGCTAGGCTGGCAGGAGCTGGAGCAAGTAACGGAAGCTCACCTGACTGCAAGTGGCGCTCGGGTCTCGAACCAGGGCTGCCGGCTTTCCAGCTGACAAGTCCTGTTGTCCTAACCGCTGAGCCACTGTGCCATCCAGATTAAGAGACGGGGAGAAAGAATTTCTGCATTGAGGCCTTCGGGTACGACCACCATCTGTGAATGTTCTTTGCACTTAATTTCCTGCACCAGTCAGGGGGTTTGACCAGGGGTCTCCAACTTGGCAACATTAAGACCTGTAGACTTCAGCTCCCAGAATTCCCCAGCCCCATCTCAGACCCCTGGGCTAGTAAGTGGCCTCTGAATACTTTCTTCCTTTTAACATACATGCTGTTGCTTCGCTCCCATTTCTGTTCACAACACAGTCACCGTAAATTAAATTAATGCTGAAATACAGGATGTAATTCTCGTAAAAAGCACACCAACTCTCCGCCAGATAATCCAGGGGTGTTTTTGCTCCAATTATTCTATCCAGGTCAACAAAAGATTCTTAGATGACTCATCCAGAGGCCTGTCTTTGGGGGATTTTAATAAAAGTCTGGCCAAGCTTTGGCCAAACTCCTCTCTAGCAGTCAGAGGCAGCCTCCGAGCCCAGGTTTACGCAGCTGCTGTGCCAAATTCCAGGTCCAACTGGCAAATGAGACTGCCACCAGCTCAACCTCGCTTCTATCCCAAATCTTTGAAAGGCCTCTTCCCCGCTGGTCAAGATTACAACTTTACAGCCTTGACAAATTCTGCAGCTTCCATTTCCTTTTTCTAATTCACGAGGCTCTTTAAAGTCTTCCCACATTTAATTCTATTTAAAACGGGTCACACAGAGCAGGGGGGGCTCTGCAGCTGTTTATAAACAGAGAGGAAGCTGGCCACCAAACCCTCTGTGGGGTTTAACTAGAAGCGATGCTAGGGGGAATAGTAGTAGTAGTGGTAGTAGTAGTAGTAGTAGTAATAATAGGGGAGTTCAGGGGGAATAAAGGCAGCTTTCTCTTTGCGACACGGAACAGAATAGAATAAAAGAGTTGGAAGGGACCTGGGAGGTCCTCTAGTCCAACCCCCTGTTCAGCCAGGAAACCCTATACCATTTCAGACAAATGGTTATCCAACATCTTCTTTAAAACTTCCAGTGTTGGGAGAATTCACAACTTCTGGAAGCAAGCCGTTCCACTGATTAATTGTTCCCACTTTTAGGAATTGTCTCCTTATTTCTAGGTTGCTTCTCTCTTTGATTTAATTTCCACCCGTTGCTTCTTGTCCTGCCCTCAGGTGCTTTGGAGAAGAGCTTGACTCCCTCTTCTTTGGGGCAGCCCCTGAGATATCAGAACACTGCTATCATGTCTCCCCTAATCCTTCTCTTCACTAGACTAGACATACCCAGTTCCTGTAACCGTTCTTCATATGTTTTAGCCTCCACTCGTGTAAATTAGAATAAAATAGAGCTGGAAGGGACCTTGGAGGTCTTCTAGACCAGCCCCCTGTTCTGGCAGGAGAACCTATACCATTTCAGATAAGTGACTGTCTAGTCTCTTCTTAAAAACCTCCAGTGATGGAGCATTCACGGTTTCTGAAGGCAAGCAGTTCCACTAGTTAATTGTTCTCACTGTCAGGAAATCCCTCCTTAGTTCTAGGTTGCTTCTCTCCTTGATGAGTTTCCATCCGTTGCTTCTTGTCCTGCCTTCAGGGGCTTTGGAGAACAGCTTGACTCCCTCTTCTTTGGGGCAGCCCCTGAGATATCGGAAGACTGCTATCATGTCTCCCCTAGTTCTTCTTTTCATTAGACTAGCCATGCCCAGTTCCAGCAACCGTTGTTCATGTTTTACCTTCCATCCCTCTAATCCTCTTTGTTGCTCTTCTCTGCACTCTTTCTAGGTATGATCTCACCAAGGCCTTATAAAATGGTATTAACACTTTCATGTGACCTTGATTCCATCCCTCTGTCGATGCAGCCTAGAAGTGTGTTGGCTTTTTTGGCACCTCCGGGGCTGTGCTCACCCATGGTCTGCGGAGCTCCTATCCGGCATTCCTACCTGAGACGCTGTTCTGGTGCTCTCTCGGAGAGCAAGCGAGCTCTTGCTCTGGGACTCTGTGGAACAGGAGGCATTGGAAGAGGTTTCATCCAGAGAAACTAGAAAGAAAGGAATCCTAGCATCAGAATGCAGTCCTCTGGGCAGTTCCGGGGCTCTTAGGGTGACCCACAGCGTTATGACCACACTGGAGCTGAGGGATGGGGAGGGAGGGGGGAATTGAGATAGTTGGGGCTTTGTAGCCAAAATAAAGTATTTTCTCTTGAGAACCAAGGACATTCCCACAGCTGGTCGGAGGAAGGAAGGGTGGTGTCGCCAGGCAACCAGACGGAGCCGCGATTGGACGATGTGACCGATTGTTTTGAGAAAGTGAAAACTTTTTGCTTTTAATCACCGTATTTTTTGGAGTATAAGACACACCGGAGTATAAGATGCACCTACCTTTTTTGGTGAGGAAAAGAAGAAAAAGAAATCTCCCTCTGCCTCTGAGCAATTTTGCCTCATGGCAGCAAATAGCCTGCTTTACTTTCATTTTTCTTTTCAGCATAGCTTGATTAGCACAAGGGAAAAAAAATCTGCTCCAGCAATTTACTTCCTTGCAACAAGCAGCAGAGCTCTGCGCAAAACAGCTGAGAGAAAATCAGCTGAGAGTCGGGAGGCCGATCCAATCAACTTGGGCTAATTAGACTGTGCTGAAGCTGAAAGGAGCTGTTTCTTCTTGCTGTTTGCTTGCAAGGAGGTAAACTGCTGCAAGGCAGAGGCCAAAGGGTGGGGGCCAGTGGGTGGGTGGGGGGCTACATTTGGTGTATAAGATGCACCTAAATTTTCACCCTCTTTTGGGGGGGGGGGAAAGGTGCGTCTTATACTCTGAAAAATACGGTAGGTGAGAACCGTGGGACCCTTCAGAGTCGGTTTTCACCAGATCTGTGCCAATATGATATTTCCAATAAAGCTGTTCTTTGAGGAATCCACCTGCTTGCTATGGAACCCTGACAACCCTTTTGTGAGCTCCGCTGATTGCCTGTTTGCTTCTGGGTCCAACGCAAGGTGTTGGTTATCACCTTTAAAGCCCTGCACGGCCTGGGACCAGGCTACCTGAGGAGCCGTCTCACCTTGATGAGAATAGCCTCTCCCACCTGTGATGGTGGAAGAGGACCCGTCCGTCAAGGAATGCCGCCTGGTGGGATACAGGAAAAGAGCCTTTTCTGCTGTGGCTCCTGCCCTTTGGAACATCCTGCCCCCAAGGGGAGATTCCCCCTTCCGAAAGAGCCTGAGGAGCTGGCTCTGGCCTGGACCCCCAATGGGGGTGCATCACTCTAACGGTGGTTGATGGGCTAAGACCCCACTCCCCACCCACCCACCCCCATGCATCTTGCCCCCTTCCTCCCCATCTTTGTCAATTTTAAATTAATTTAATGGTGGCGCTGCGGTGAGAATGCAGTACTGCAGGCTGACTCTGCCCACAGCCTGGAGTTCGAGCCTGACAGGGATCAAGATTGAGTCAGCCTTCCGAGATCAATAAAACGAGGACCCAGATTGTTGAGGGATGAGAATCAAATAAGGGTTCTACGTTGTAAACCGCCTAGAGAGGGCTGTAAGGCACTGTGGGGCGGGATAGAAGTCTTTAAGTGCTATTCCCATTTATTGTTTTAATGTTTTTAATTATTGTAAGCCACCTAGAATTACCCCCAAGAGAGGTGGGTGGCATATGAGTTAAATGATAAAATAAAATTAAAATAAATTAAAATAAAAATAGCTACGGAGGAAGCAGCTGGAGGAGGTGAGCTCCGAGTAGGAGCACACTTACCGTCATTATCGCCGCTTACAGTGCTGGCAGCTTCATTGGAACCGCTGCTCTCCGCATCGTCCAGCTCTTCTCCTTCAGGTCCAGCGAGGGTCCGAGACCACTGGGCAGCCGCTTTCTGGAAGAACCAATCAGAGCTTGGAGAAGTTGTGTCTGGGGAGCCAGAGGGCAGGTCTATATGGATACAGGTGACCTTAAGGGTCTTCCATTCCCCACTATTCAGCTACTGGGTAGTAGCAACTGTATTCATTTTGAGCCAGCTGCAGTGGTTAGCCAATATAAATTAAAACAGTTGTGGAGTCCTGGGTGCTCTCTGAGCTTGGCTGTTTCATTACCCAACTAGGCAACAGCGCTCGGCGAGTGTGGGGTTTGCTTCCTGTTTATACACAGTAGGGTGGCTTGTCCTGCCAGTGTTGGTGGGGTGTGGTTTTTCTCCTTGACTAGGGTATTGTTTTCTGGTTGACTGTTTGTCTGGTGTTAATCCCCGCTTATCTGGGTGTTAGCTGCTAATTTCTAGTCTTGTTTTGCTTCTTTCTCAGCTTTTTGTTGTCTTATTTGAATGTGGTGTAAATATGGATTATCACTCTGTATCTGTTGATGGCTGATTTGTCTGAATGTCAAGCTTTCAAGAATACCCTAGCATCTGACTTAGTCTAGGATGCTCACAGTTTTTCCAAGTTGGAACTACGGTTGAATCTGTCCGTGTGTTGTGACATTCAGGAGTTTCATTCTTTCTGTTAGCTTATGTTCATGGCTACGCTCTGCTACTCTTCTGTCTGCCTGCCCCACATGGTGGTAGTACTAGTCCTTATTCTGTATGTTTTACATGCAGTCATACACCATATGTACAGTGCTTATTCTCAGGGGTGGGTTCTACTTACCTTTACTACCGGTTCGCAGCGGGGCAGCGCGCACATGTGCACATTCTTCTACGCAAGCGCAGAAACGTTTTGATGACATCAGGGTCGGTGGGTGGAGCCTCCCACCGATTTTACTACTGGTTCTATAGAACCGGTGCGAACCGGAGGCAACCCACCAATGCTTATTCTGCAGGATCCAATTTGGGTCAGTGACCAGGACTAGAGGTTTAGTCTTCCGAGCTTTCAGACTGGGGAACCAGATTGCTGGGGGCAATATGCTAATGCTAATGCAATATGCTAATATGCAATATGCTATATGCTAACTTTGTAAACTGCTTAGAGAGGGCTGTACAGCACTATGAAGCGTTATAGAAATCTAAATAATAATAATAATAATAATAATAACAACAACAACCACCACCTCTCTCTACTGGAATGAGTCTTCTATACCAGAGGTCTCCAACCTTGGCAACTTTAAGACCTGTGGACTTCAACTCCCAGAATCCCTCAGCCACCAAAGCTGGCTGAGGAATTCTGGGAATTGAAGTCCACAGGTCTTAAAGTTGCCACAGTTGGAGACCCCTGCTTTATACTGTATTTGCAAGGACTGTGACAGCCACCATGTCAGACAGAAGGCATGCAAGGGAGCTGTCATAAGTGCAACATGACACAATATTCCTATTTAAGGTCGAATATTTACTGATCTGTGGCCAAAACTGGCTAATGACAAGTTCTAGATCTTATCCCCGTCAGGTGCTAAATTCATACAAAATTCAGCAGTCACTTACACCTTCACCCAGTCTCTGGATTAAAGGAACAGAAACCTGGCCTTACCTTGAGAGTAAATAGGCTGATCCGGCCAGGAAGCTTATAAAAAAGCCCATCGCAGCTTCTTGAATTGGAGTGAAGCATTGCGTTCAGGCAGGCCAGCGGGGATGTGCCACTGCAGGGGGGGGAAACAGGCATAATTCGATCTGTCAGTCGAGACATAGGTTGCTTTGGAACTAGTGAAACAAACAACTGTGGCAAATTCTGATAATCCAACATATTATATGCTGCCCAGAGTCATCTTCTGGCAAGACAAGGAAGGAAGGAAAGGAAGGAGGGAGAGAGGGAGGGAGGGAGGGAAGAAAAAGAGAAAGAAAGAAAGATGGAGAGAAGAAAGAAAGAAAGAAAGAAAGAAAGAAAGAAAGAAAGAAAGAAAGAAAGAAAGAAAGAAAGAAGAGAGGGGAATGCAGGAAGGAGAAACAGAGAAAGAGAGAGAGAGAGAGAGAGAGAGAGAGACGGGAGGGAGGGAGGAAAAAGAGAAAGAAAGATGGAGGGAAGAGAAACAGAAAGATAAAAACAAAGAGAGAGAGAGAGAGACAGGGAAGGAACGAAGGAAGGAAGAAAGAAAGAAAAAAGGGAGGGAGGGAGGGAAGAAAAAGAGAAAGAATGATGGAGGGAACAGATAGATAAGATAGATAGATAGGAAGAAGGAAGGAAGGAAGGATGGAAGGAAGGAGAGGGGGAAGGCAGGAAGGAGAAACACAGAGAAAGAAAGAATGAACAAAAGAGAGCGAGAGAGGAAGGAAGGAAGGAAGGAAGGAAGGAAGGAAGGAAGGAAGGAAGGAAGGAAGGAAGGAAGGAAGGAAGGAAGGAAGGAAGGAAGGAAGGAGAATGCTGCAGCTCAGGTCCCAAATGGATGCAAGGAGTTTCCAGATCCTCTGCTGATAATCAAGCAGGGTTTTTTGTCTTGTTCTGGTTAATCTCCAGAATATGGAGCTAGCCAAAGAGCTGGTTATGTGTGTTTTGAATTTCTGTAAGTTTATTTCAAGGACAAGTAAGTTTGGATCCAACACCGTGGACCCCCTACCTCCAGCTCCCCTTTGTGTAGCAATTCTCCCAGGCTGTTCCCCATCCACTTTAGCCTCCACTGGGCGAAGAAGCTACTGCTTTGGCTGGCTAGACAAAATTCAGGCTGCCCGGGTATCGTTTGACTAATGCTGTCAAAAAACAGCCTCTGGCTTTGTCTGAGAATTGGGAAAGCAATATTCATCCAGGTATTAAGGACTGGCTCCCAGAAACGAGCCTCTTATCCATTTTGGGAAAAGCCATGTTACAGGTAGTCCTCGGCTTACGACCACAATTGAGCCCCACATTTCTGTTGCTAAGTTGTGTTGTGTTTTATGACCTTTCTTGCCACAGTTGTTACGTGAATCACTGCTGTTGCTCAGTTAGTAACATGGCTGTTAAGTGAATCTGGCTTCCTCATGGACACCGCTTTGCGGGAGATCGCAAAAGGGGATCATGTGATCCCGGGGCACTGCGACCGTCGTAAACATGAGTCGGCTGGCCAAGCATCCGAATTCTGATCACGTGACCACGGGGATGCTGCAGTGGTCGTGTGAAAAACAGCCATAAGTCCCTTTTTTCAGTGCCGTTGTAAACTTTGAACAGTCACTAAACAATGGTTGTAAGTTGAGAACTACCTGATATTTTACAATAACAAAGCAGAATTATTAGGTAATGTCTTTTTTTTTGTAAACCAATGATTTCTGTATGGTTGGTGTATGGGTATGTATACACACACTATACAATATTTAGCACTGGCAAAAATCTGGGTTTTTACAATTTGGGGGTTTCTCTTCGATTTTTTGCTTAAGTTTAGTTTTTTCATTGTTTATTGTCTCTAGTATTTCCTTCATTATAAGTTTGTACTCCAAAACTTGTTAACGCTGGTAAAAACACAGTTGGAAGAAAACAATCTATAGCATCTGGAGAGGAGAGTTCTCTAAAGAGGAAAAGGCGAAGAAAAACAGAACTGAAAGTAGTTCTAAAATTTGTTTTTCAATCTTGAACCCCTCAAGAGAGCTTCGGTTTCAATTTATTTTTTTAAAAAAGGAAGTCGGCTCATACACTGAAAAACTACATACTGCCCTAACGAAACTGTTTCAAACCCTTCCCCACCCCCGTTTTCGCCCTCCCCAGGCTCCTAGAAAGCCTCTGGAGCCTGGGGAGAGAAAAACGGGCCTTCCCCACCACCACCCTGAGGCCCTCCGGAGGCAGGAAACAGCCTGTTTCCCTACTTCCGGTGGGCCCAGAAGGCCTGAAAATCAGCTGGCCGGCCCGCACATGCGCACCGGAGCTGAGCTCTCGTGCTCACCAATATGGCTACACGTGCCAGCTGTGGCACGCATGCCATAGGTTCACCATCACGGCCCTAGACCATTCCAAACAAATGGTTATGCAATCTTTTCTTTAAAATCTCCAGGGATGGAGGACCCACAACTTCTGGTGGCAAGCTGTTCCACTGGTTAATTGTTCTAACGGTTATGAAATTTCTCCTCAATTCCAGGTTGCTTCTCTCCTTGGTTAGTTTCCATCTGTTGCTTCTTGTCCTGCCTTCAGGGGCTTTGGAGAATAGTTTGACTCCCTCTTCTTTGGGGCAGCCCCTTAGATATTGGAAGATTGCTCTCCTGTCTCCCCTAGTCCTTCTTTTCATTAAACTAGACATACCAAAATCCTGCAACCGTTCTTCTTAAGTTTTAGCCTCCAGCCCCCCTAATCACCTTTGTTTGCTCTTCTCTGCACTCTTTCTAGAGCCTCAACCCTCACATGTGGGACCTCCTCATCCCATTATTGACTATATCCTCTCTGCTTTCACGGGCCCAGGTACAGAGTGACAGAAGGACAGAAAAAAGATTCGCAAGGGAGAAAAAAATCAACAAAGTAGCCCTTCTTCACTTAATGCTGGAACAGATTGAGGCCAATTTTATTTGCATCTGTTCTTTCCTATGATCAGAAGAGACTCAAAAGATTGTTTAACTCTCCCCCCCCCCCCCCCCCCCCCGAGAAACAAAGGCGTATCATTGTCAAAATACGGCCTGTGGTTAAAAGAAAGAAACCCACCCTGAGTGAGCCATTAAGTGACAGCATGATTAATAGGGTTAGCCTTTGATCTGGCTGGCAAGAAACAAAACATCCCAACCCTGAAGACAGACTCACATAACTTTCTGGAAAAACTCTTTGTAAATGTTCATGTTTAATCAGACAAGAACACTTAACAGTAACAGCTTTTTGTCTCAGAAAAATAAAACAAAGTTTAGCTGCGCTAAATGGATAGGACTGTCACTCCAAGCTCACAGAAATAAACCTTGCCATGTGGGGTCCTGGCTGCTCTCTGAGCTTGGCGGTTTTCTTGCAGATGTTTCATTACCCAAGTAGGTTAACATCTTCAGTGCCAGAAAGGAGGGGGGTTTGCAGGGAGGAGGAGGAGGTCCTTGGTCCGTCTCCTCTTTTCTGAGCTTGGCTGTTTTCTTGCAGATGTTTCCCAACCCAACTAGATAACATCATCAGTGCTAGGAGGGTAGTTTGCCGAGTGGAACAGGACGATGCCTATGGGAACCTTGGTGCTCTCTGAATTTGTTTTTTTTTTCTTACAGATGTTTCATTAACTGAATAGGGAACGTCATCAGTGCTGAAAGGGAGAGGGGTTTGCACTGTTGTTGTTCCCTAGTTGGGTCACGAAACCTCTCCCAGAAAACAACCAACCCCAGAGAGCACCAAGGACCCCATAATCTTCCTCTTCTTCTTCCCCTCCTCTCTGCAAACCCCCCATCGGCCCTTTTAGCACTGCTGATGTCTATGGAGATTCTCAGTCATCCAGGTCACCCAAAGGTGCTTTTTCAAGAAGCAACTGGACTTTTCGGTTTTTCTTTGAATCAGCAGTGCTGCCCAAAGGTGCTTTTTCAAGAGGCAAATGGACTTTCTGGTTTTATTCTTTGAAGACGTTTCGCTTCTCATCCAAGAAGTTTCTTTGGCTCTGACTGGATGGCGGGGAATGGAAGGATTTATACTCCTTGCTGAGTAAATTCTTCCATCCTCCACCATTCAGTCAGAGCTGAAGAAGCTTCTTGAATGAGAAGCAAAACGTCTTCAAAGAAAAACCATAAAGTCCAAGTTGCCTCTTGAAAAAGCACCTTTGGGCAGCACTGCTGATGTTCCTTAATTTGGTAATGAAACCTCTCCAAGAAAACCACCAAGCTCAGAAGGCACCAAGGACCCCACAATTCAACCCTCAACTACAGATATTCTCTTCTATGCCCTTCCATGATGTTCACCCACCCCCCTTACCTGGTGGTGACAAACCCAACAAAACGTACTAACTTGAACAAAGGGCACCATGCAAGACAAGTCAGGAAACCCTCCAACCCAAGCTAAAAGTCACCCTAAGGCATTCCAAAGCGGAAAGGCCGAAGAGAAGAAAGTGAGGGAAAAAGAAGGAAGCCAATTTTAGCTCCTCCATCCTTCGACTTAGCAGGAAGAACAGGACTAACCTCATTTCCTTTAGGCCCTCCGTTTCTATCACCTGCAGAATCTGTTTCGGGGTCATGGGTCCATCAGAATAGTTTTCCAGCACCTGAAAAAGAGAGAGAGAGAGAAAAAAAATCCCAGGTTTAATGTACATAAACTAACCCGGGGATATTCAACCACAATTGAAAGGCAAAGATGGCTTAACCTTCCTGAAAAGCTAACTGGGATGAACTTTAGAGTCCTAACGGTTTAAGAGCGCGCCAAGATATATTTTAAACGATAAGAGTGCCTGGCCAGACTCTTTCAACCGTTGCCTTGGGGCTGAGCTATACCAGACACAAGAGACTTGTGGTCTTGGATATCTCTGGCTTTTTTCCCCTCTTTTTAAAATGCAGTCACGAGGATGGGCTCAACGCAACTCAAATGAGTCAGTGTCCCTTGAGGGATTTCTTTTAGCCTTTCCCCTTGCCTGTTTTTCACGTCTACGTAAATGGCCTCCCTCCGAGTTGTCGTTTGCCCCACTCAACAAAATACTCCCTATGTCTAGCGATGGGCAAGTGGTTGAGAAGAATAAATACTTTGGGGGGTTGTGGGGGGGAGGACATGGCTCCACCCACCCATCCAGGGGGAATTATTTAGATATGGGGTCATAATCAAAGTTATTTTCCTGGCTACAAGGAAGAGCGGCCAGAAAAGGCTTCAAGCAACTAGCTGCAGCTAGAGAAATACAGGCAGTCCTCGATTTATAACAGTTCATTTAGTGACCGTTCAAAGTTACAGCGGCACTGAAAAAAGGGACTTATGACCATTTTTCACATTTACGACTGTTGCAGTATCCCCATGATTACATGATCAAAATTCAGATGCTTGGCAAGTGACTCGCATTTATGACAGCGTCCCAAGGTGTTGACATGAGCCCGGGACACCGCAACCGTCATAAATACAAGTCGGTTTCCAAGCACCTGACTTTTGATCGCATATCCATGGGGATTCTACAACGGTCGTTAAGTGTGAAGAATGGTCATAAGCCACTTTTTTCAGGGCCATTGTAACTTCGAACGGTCACTAAATGAACGGTTGTAAGTCAAGGACTACCTGTACAGATGAGGCCTATTGTAAACTTTAGAGAGACAAGCTTGAATATGGATGCTTCTGTGAATTATTTTTCATAACAGCCCACCTGGATCAAAATAGCCAGTTTTCTTTCTGCTGGTTTTAACAGTTATAGGATCCGTATTTTTCGGAGTATAAGACGCACATTAGTTTTTGGGGAGGAAAATAAGAAAAAAAAAATCTGCCTCTGCCTATCAGCACCCATCGGTATTCATCTGGCTAGTGTCTTTGCAGCAAACAGCCTGGTCAGCTTCAGCAGGTTATTGCAGCCTGATTTCGCACAAGCAGCTGATTGGCGGTTGGATTGGCCTCCCGGAATACCGCCTATCAGCTGTTCCAGGCTGCGGGGATCACCACAGCCTATCAGCACCTCCGTGCATTGCTTTTTCGGCCTCCGCACGCTGTTTTAGATCCGTTCCAGGCTGCCGGGATTGCCGCAGCATATTGCCGCCGATCGCCACCTCTGCGCGTTGCGTTTTCAGCCTCTGAGCATCGCATTTTCGGCTGCTTCCAGGTGGCAGGGAGCAGTAGCGGCAGGAACTGGTGAAAAACACGAAGCTCAAAGGCCAAGAACAGGGCGTGTGGAGGCCGAAAATGCAATGCAAGGAGACGGCGATCGGCGGCAATGTGCTGCGGCGATTCCCACAGCCTGGAACGGGTCTAAAACAGAGTGTGCAGAGGTCGAAAACATGACCGTGTGGAGGCTGAAAATGTTGCTTCAGCAACATTCAGTGTATAAGACGCAGAGACATTTCCAGCCATTTTGGGGGGGGGGGAGTGCGTCTTATGCTCTGAAAAATATGGTATTTGTTTTTTGTTCTGAGATTCTCCTTGATTTTCCGCAGCAGTGTTTCCCAAAATAACCAAAGCTCTGAGATAAGGATCAGGTCCATATTCTTTGGCTGGAATATGTGATCAATTTCTTACACATCCTCCAATTTCCCTTTTGCTGTTCAGATCCATGCAGCTGAATGGAACAAAGCCGAGCATATTTTAAGAGGGTAAGGACAGAATTCTGTGAAGCTCTTTTGTCAAAAGAAAGGATAAAACAAAGTCAATGTAAAACACAACTGAGAAAAAAAGCAATTTCTGGTTCTCTTGATGTTAAAAAAAAAAAAAGAGGGTTTAAAAAAAAAAGCCACCCAAACATATCAAAAGATACTCTGTTTTACATAGTGTCTAGCCTACAGCTAAAAGTCATGCAAATTATCTTTAATGTGAAACTTCATTTAATGCCTTTCCTAATGGTGGATTAGCTGCCAAAATTCTTTGCAGTGAAATGGTTAATTTTCAGCGGCACATTTTTCAACGATCGGAGTGGTTGCACAATTTCTTAATGCCCCAGTTTGCCAGACCTCGTAACAGTAACCTATAATAAAAACATACTGTTTTCGAATTTCTGATTTACAGCCATTAAAATAAGTGTCAACCACTTCTAGTGGCACCGAAAAGAACCCCAAGTTAAAAACGTTAAGGTGATGCAAACACTGATAGTAAGTAGATTGATAGAAAACACTCCAAATAGAGGCAATTTAGGGCAGTAGTTAAGGCAGAGGAATAGAAAGCTGGAGATCAAGAGTTCAAGTCTTTCCTTTGGCATGAGAGCTGTCTGGGTAACTTTGAGCCATTCCATCACAGCCCAACCCCCACCTCACAGGATTGTTGTTGTGGGGAAAATAGGAGGAAGTTGTGTTGGATATGTCTATGGAGGTTCATATGCTCACTGCTTGGGAAGGAACGAAGGAAGGAAGGGAGGAAGGGAGGAAGGGAGGGGGAGGGAGGGTGATAGATAGGGAAGGGAAGAAAAGGAGGGAGGGAAGAAGCGAAATGAAGGAATGGAAGAATGGAAAGAAGGAAGAAAGGGAAGGAAGAAAGAAAGGAAGGAAGGGAAGCTCATAGCCTCTGAAAAAGAGAAAAAGCTTAATCTGAATTCAGTATTTTGCTATTAGAGTATAAGCAGCTGCTAGAAAATTAAATGGATTTGTGCTTCCCAAAGAAAGCAAAGGAAACCATGCCTACTGTGAGTGAATTTAGTTTGGAAGGAGTCGCAAGGCATAAAGCCCACACAAGAGACAGGCCCCTGGCATCTAATCAAGGGATCTAAGAAGGTGTTAAGCCTCAGGGCTCTGAAATAGCCACCCTAATTCAGGGCAGAGATAAAGGCATATTCTTCAGTGACACCACAAAATTACCTGGAGGATAAATACCCTTTTTGACCAGTTGGGCTTTAGTGAAAATACGGACAGGCGTAAAATTAATCGGAAGCTTGTGAAATTCAACTACAAACAAGATGCACATGTAAACACCAAAGAACAGGAAGCCTGTTCCTAAGAGACATAAATCAATAGGAAACGTGTCATCGTTATGATTCTTTGACTTTCAGCAAAATGACACCAGCTGCACAATGGCCACGAAGGTGTGAAGCCACATCCGTGTGTGTGTGTGTGTGCTGAACACAACGTGATAAAAAGCACCGGTTGGTTTTTGCACATGTTTCTATGACCGCACGTTCAACAGCCATGGTGACTTATGCCCCACAATTCAAAGAGGAAGACACACCATTCATTGCCAGCTGAAAAAGCAGACTGCTAAGAAGACAGGCCTCTGTTACAAATCCTATCGGCTCAGAAGTCACTTGTGGAAAAAAGTGCAAGATCAGGTCAGGAACAAGGAGGAACCACATCTCCCCTTACGTTGGATCCCCCCAAAAAAGGATCTTCTGAACAGCTTCTCTGAAAATAATCACCCGCTGGTAAATCAATTACTGCTATTACAGAGAGTTCTCAACTTGCAACCGCAATGCCAGTCTAACATTTTATTGAGTTATAAAATATTGCAAAATGCAAAAAGTCAATAGAAAAGCAGTGGGGAGGAAAAGGGGGAAGAGAAGTGAGGAAGAATAAGAAAAAAAAAAATAAGAAAAGGAAACACTGACTTCCGACTCTCTCTGTTGCAGTAAAATAAGGCATTAACATCAAATCACAACTTTTTGCTTTTTCATAATAATAATATGAACCAGCCCTTGCTGTAAATCCACTTGCAACCACAATCGAGCCCAAAAGTTCCACTGCTAAATGAGACAGATGTGAGGGAACGTTGCTCCATTTTACGACCTTTCTTGCCAAAGTGGTTAAGTGAATCGCTTAACCACTCTGCAGTTGTTAAGTTAGTAACCCGGTTGTTAAGTGAATCTGGCTTCCCCCATTGACTTTGGCTTGTCAGAAGGTCTCAAATGGGGATCACGTGGCCCCAGGACGCTGCAACGGTCATAAATGTGAGTCAGTTGCCAAGCGCCTGAATTTTGATCACGTGGATGCTGCAACTGTTTTAAGTGCGGAAAACCCTAAGTCTGTGATCAAAACTAGACGCTTGGCAACCGACTCATATTTATGACCGTTGCAATGTCCTTGGGGGGGGTGGGTATCATGTGATCCCCTTTTGGGACCTCCTCACAAGCCAAGTCAACGGGGGAAGCCAGATTGACTTAACACCCATTATTAACTTTACAACTGCAATGATTCAATGAACAACTTTGGCGTCGTGAGGTAGGGGAAGAAAAATTCATTTCACAACTGTCTCCCTTAGCGACCGAAATCTTGAGCTCGGGGGTGGTTGTAGGTTGAGGACCAGCCGTATTTACCACTTCTGAAGCATTCTCTCTCCTGTGGTATCTCCGGATTTATCCTTACACTCTTCAGATAAAAAGGAAGCCAAAAACTCTTGAACTGAAAGGCAGGGCCAGCCAAAGATTAATGGGGTTTTTTTCCCCCCATTCCTTCTTGCATTCCTTGAAGTCATCTGAGCACATGTAGATAATTTGGGAAGAGGCTTTTATCTCTCTCTCTCCCTCCCACCAGACTAAAGATTAACGGAGCAGGCCAATCTCGGTTCTGCTTTCAACATTCCTGTTCCACCTTCTGGTATGGATGAGAAGGCATTTCTGCTTCTGAAACTTCTTTTCCTTTTTTTTTTTTTTTTGGTGCATGCAAGAGAATTTTTGAAAAAGGGACTGGCCCTCCATATTTCCCATAAAACCCAAAGAGGCAATTTTACTTTCCAGCCCATAAAAGGCCTTCATTATAGTTGGACATTTATGGAAGAATCAAGACTCCAAAATTACAGGTCATCCTCAACTTGCGACCACAACTGGGCCCAAAATTTCTGTTGCTAAGCGAGACAGTTGTTAAGTGAGTGTTGCCTCACTGTACAACCTTTCTTGCTACAATTGCTAAGTGAATATTTGTGTTTGTTAAGGGAATCTGACTTCCCTGTTGAGGAAGGAAGGAAGGAAGGAAGGAAGGAAGGAAAAAGGGAGGGAGGGGGGAGGAGAGAAGGAAGGAAGGAAGGAAGGAAGGAAAGGAGGAAGGAAGGAAATAGGAAAGGAAGGAAAAAGGGAGGGAGGGGGAGGAGAAAAGGAAGGAAGGAAGGAAGGAAAGGAGGAAGGAAGGAAAAAGGGAGGGAGGGGGGAGGAGAGAAGGAAGGAAGGAAGGAAGGTGGAAAGAAGGAAAAAGGAAGGGAGGGAGGGGAGAGGAGGAAGGAAGGAAGGAAGGAAGGAAGGAAGGAAGGAAGGAAGGAAGGAAGGAAGGAAGGAAGGAAGGAAGGAAATGGACACTGGAGCTACATGAATCCAGGATACTGCAACTGTCTCAAATATGAATCAGATGCCAAGTGTCTGAATTTTCATCACCTGACCAGAGATGCTGCAACGGTCGTTAAGTGTGAAAAATGATCATAAGTCAAGGACTACCTGTATTTTACAAATGCCCAATTTTCAGTGGTGGCTACATTCATAATTCTGTTTAAAAACCTGCTGTCACTGTATGAACAACTTTGCACTAAACATGCGTTGGTCAATACTCAAGAGACAGGCAGGGAAGTCAGCTAAGAATAAGAATAAAAGTTTCCACCAGAAAGAGGAATCTTCCATAAAGGAATTGTGCATTTTCAGAGATTTTTTCCTTTGTCTGTGAAAAGAAGGTTACTTCCTAAAAGTTGCAGTGCAATTAGGCAACTGAATAATGCACAGCCTACAAAAAGCTGAGCGTGCCATTTGTAAGACTGCAGTAGTTCACTTCACTTTGCAAGTGGGAAAAATGTTATTTAAGGAAATGTATTAATAGATGAGGAATTTATCCCTTAAATAGATATCACGTTTCAATTCTCCATATGAACCTCACATATTCTTTGGATTTCTAGAACTAGGGAAAACATTTTTGCTTTTTAAAGGAGAAATGCAATCTTGCCTCCACCCCACCCCAATGCCAAAAACCCAAACCAAAGATATGTCGCCATTCAAGATTTCACAATTTAAAATTTAGGAATTCTTTTTTACAGAGCTATGAAGAATATTCCTGAAAAAAAAAATCACTCACAAGTAACCTTGGAATGTGATTAATAAAGACCGCTCAGAGATCTTTACCACAATATTTATATATGCATGTTTTCCATACTGGAAGCTACTGGTATATTCAAGTAAATGTTCATAAAATGGCATCCCATGTATATAAAATAAATGTTTCTATTCCAGAGTGAATAACATCACACTCTTTACAAATATTTGATACATATTTCATATGTAAAAGAAAGATGTTTTAAAACAGTTATTAAGAAATTTAACCTATTTACTGACAGCTTTTTCAGGTAAATTATTTTCTCCTCAAATGTAAAAACACCGTAACCTTAAACATCCATCCAACAATATTGAGTAATCCATGTTTTCTCTTTTCCCCCCCTCACATTTGCCTAATAGTAGAAAAAAAATGTATAATTTTGATGAGTGACTTTTTTCTGAAAATTGCCTTCCTTTCCCAGAAATGAAAGCTCTGTGAAAAACACTTAAAAAATAGGTTTCTTTCATACCTAAAAGATTTTTTTAAAAGATGGTGTAGCATCCAGCAGCCATAATACGTATGTCTATTTTAATTGGTACCTTACCACCCCAAAAAAGAAAATAAATCACCTCTACTGGATTTTCCTTCACAGCAGACATCTTATCTAAAACATAAAAGTGACCCCCTGCGCTTGAATAAAAAAGTAGAATTCCCAGTTATAGGTAATCCTCAATTTAGGACCACAACTGAGCCCAAAACTTCAATTGCTAAGTCAATTGTTAAGTGAGTTTTGCCGCATTTTTCACCTTTCTTGCCACCGTTGTTAAGTGAATCCCTGCAGTTCTTCAGTTAGTAACGTGGTTGTTAAGTGAATCTTGTTTATTCCTTCATTTTGCTTGTCAAAAGATTGCAAAAGGGATCACATGACCGTGGGACATGGCAACCGTCATAAATACGAGCCCTTTGGCAAGTCGCTGAATTTTTATCACATGACTAGAGGGAAATACTACAACAGTTGTATCAAAAAAACAGTCGTCACTTTTTTCCAGGGTGGATAAAAATCAATGATTTTTTAAAAAAAAATCAAAAAAAATCAGATTTTTTTGATTTAAATCGGATTTTTTTGATTTTTATCGAATTTATTTTAATAAAAAACTTTTGGGGTAAAAATCTATCGTAAGATAGTTTTCTATTTAAGATACATAAATAATTTAGTTTATTCAGCATGAAATGGAGCTTAGTTATCTAGCATGAGGCTGTATATTCTGCAACACTGGGACTATCGGTGAGTCAACAGCGGGTCAAAGGAGTAGCAGAGATGACAGTTGCTCTTTAAAAATTATGATTTAAATCAAGCCTTTTTACTAGTGATTTCAATCATGATTTAAATTGTGATTTAAATCAACTCGATTTAAATCAAATCCACCCTGCTTTTTTCAGTGCCATTGTAACTTTGCACAGTCACTAAACAAATGGTTGTAAGTTGAGGACTATCTATATGGCTGGGGAAACACAGGGAGGGGCAAAAGAACTTGCACAAGTTCAATTCTAAATGGTTTTGCTTTTTTAAAAAAAAAAAAACCTTCGATTGTATATTGTATATGCCAATTCTAACACAGGAAGTGAAGTGGGGAGCACTTTTTTGGGAAAACTGTAACTGCATGTTGTACAACTCTATAATAGCCACAGAAGAAATAACAATACATGTCGTCCTCGACTTACAACAGTTCACTTAGCAACTGAAGTTACAAAGGTACGGAAAAAAGCGACGATATTTGACACTGCTTTACAAGTTTGTTTAGTGACCGTTCAAAATTACAACGGGATTGAAAGAGTGATTTATGACCATTTTTCACACTTATGACCATTGCAGCATCCCCAAGATCATGTGATCAAAATTCTGACGCTTGGAAACTGACCTGCATTTATGACAGTTGCAGGGTCCTGTGATTCCGTTTTGCAACCTTCTGACAAGCAAAGTCAATAGGAAATCCATATTCGCTTAACAACCGTGCGACTGACTTAACAACGGCAGTGATTCACTTAACAACTGTTGCAAGAAAAGATTGTAAAATGGGGCAAAACTCACTTAACAATTGTCTTGCTCAGCCACAAAAATCTGGGGTTCAATTGTGGTCGTAAATCAAGGATTATCTGTAGGCGTGCAGCTTGCTTTTGCCACAGATGAATGAATGTGCCTCTCTAGGAGGCGAAAGTATAAAATGTAGGATTTTATTTTTTTCCCCCCGCAAATAGCTCCTCCAATTGTCAGACAACTAGCCTTGGAATATATATATGGGGTTTTAAATTTGTCGGGGCCAAAATTATTTAATTTGATTTTATTCTATTTTTTAAATTTTGTATTGTATGTGTTTTTATTGTTTGGCTGTGCACCGCCCTGAGTCCTTCGGGAGTAGGGCGGTATAGAAATCTAATAAATGAATGAAATGAATGAAATGAATATATATATTTTACCATGGTTAACTTATTCAACCTTTCCCTGATAAACATAGTCTGATCACTTGTGCACTTTGCAAAGTTCTTCCTAGGGCTGCAATAACACCCCCCCCCCGTATGCTAATGCACTTGAAGATTAGTCAATTAGTACAATAATAATAAAGGTATGCAAGGCAGACAGAAGAACATTCCATTTTACTCCTGGTGGCCTGTGAATTTTTCACCAAGTTGATCCTCTAAAGCAGGAAGTGGCTTTTGGTGCTCCAGAGCCAAGATAAGCAAATCCTTTTCATTAGCTTTTAAATGGCCTTATGTATACATGCTGCTTGGTATCCTACATGACAGAAGGGGCTTATTTTGTGCCCTTATTCTGGCATATTTAGATACAGGATAGTTAAACATGTCAGCGCTAAGTAATAAGTCATAGACAAGCCTGTTGATGCTCATTATTATTATTTTCCTTGCCGAAACCAGCAGATAAGGAACAGTGGGAAAACGTGAGAGAATGAGGAGACGGAGGGAGAGAATGAGAAAAGAGACAAGAGAGGGAGGGAGGGAGAGAGAAAGTGGTTAAGGCACCAAGATGGAAAGCAGGAGTCTATGAGTTCGAGTCCCGCCTTAGGCATGAAAGCCAGCTGGGTGACTTTTGGGTCAGTCATTCAATCTCTCAGCCCAACTCACCTCACAGGGTTGTTGTGGGGAAAGGAGGAGGAGGAGGAGGAAGGAATTATGAGCACTGTTTGCTTTGAGTTATTTGTAGAAATAATAAAGGCGGGATAATTTTTTTTAAAAAAAAATCTGTAACTTTGGTGCGCTACACAGCTCACTTTTGGAGATACTTCTGAGTGGTTTTAAGAAGCAGAAACAGCTAGTCAGTTTCAAGATCGAAATACAGGTGGTCCTCGATTTATGACCACAATTGAAGCCAACATTTCTGATGCTAAGTGAGTTTTGCCCCATTTTACAACTTTTCTTGCCATATTTATTAAGTGACAGCAGTTGTTAAATTATGGTTATAACATGGTTTTTAAGTGAATCTGGTTTCCCCGTTGACTTTGCTTGCCAAAAGGTCGCAAAAGGGGATCACGTAACCCTGGGACACTCATAAATATGCGACCGTCATAAATAAGAGCAGATTGCCAAGCATTCAAATTTTGGACACATGACCATGGGGATCTTGCAATGGTCATAAGTGTGAAAAATAATCATAAGTCACATTTTTTTAGTGCCATTATAACCTTTGAACGGTCACTAAATGTACTGATGTAAGTCGAGGACTACCTGTACACATGCCCTCACCATTCATTTCTTCCCCAATTAGAAAACAATGACAGCTTTAAGAATTAATTAAAAAGATCGTTATAATAACAAAAAAACCAATGACCAGCTTTAGGAATAATTAAGCAGCTTTAAAAAGAAGCTAATTTCACGCTTTAAAAAGAAGCTAATTTCACATAGCTGACACTCTCCTGTGTATACACACATACACCAAAAATTGCAGCTTTCCCTGCCTGATAACAGAATACATATCCATTTCTCAAGATACCCATCCCTCTACATTTGCTTTGTCTTCCAATCTGACCCAAAGCAGCTGGTGTGACCCACTGATGACCTTAAAAAACACTTATCAATTTGAAAAATGTTTTCTTTATTCCATCTCATCCTTCCTCTTTCTCCATTCCCATAAAACCAGACAGAGAAATGGATTAGTCCAGTCTTTCTCAATCCTGGCAAAGCTGACTGGGAATTCTGGGAATTGAAGTCCACACATCCTTTCTTGTGTTTATATCTGGTGTCTTGTTCTCTATGGTAAATATATCCATGCAACCATTCTATGTAACACAAGGATTTTGCAAACCCCTATGAAGTAAATACAAATGAGGCTCGCTTTCACGCGAACATGGAATTATTCACCACAATCCCTAATCAAGGCACAAACTGAAATTCAGAAGAAGCATCTAAGGTTTTCGTTCCTCCAAGCTCTGTCCGCAAAATGAAGCTGACGATTACCGAGTTATAAATGAGAAAAGTTGACAAATCCACAGGAAAACCCTCCCTAGGCTCCATTGTGTGTAATATGAAAGAGGAGGAGATGGCAAGGTTTCCATTCGAGAGGGCACGTGAAATCTATCCAGAAACTATCATCCGCGCGACTAGCCCAGATTCATGCAACAACTAAATCATGTCCTAAGAAGTCACCAACATCTTTGTTTCCAAGGGATAGGGGTTTAGGGATGCTTCCCAAGGGCAGAAGCTGCTCCCCCAAGCCATTCGGCAGGCTGGGCCCTACCTGTGACCCTGGCTCGCCTATGTATAAATAAAGAGAATTTGGTCCAGCGGTTAAGGCATCAGGTTAGAAAGCGGGAGAACCTGAGTTCGAGTCTTGCATTTGGCATCAAAGCCAGCTGGGTGATTTGGTTCAACCATCCGGACATGGTGAGTTCTAGTTCCACCTTACGCATGAATGCCAGGTGGGTGACTTTGGGCCAATCATTAGGAGACTGTGAATTCTAGTTCCACTTTAGGCATAAATGCCAGGTGGGTGACTTTGGGCCAATCATTAGGAGACTGTGAATTCTAGTTCCACTTTAGGCATAAATGCCAGGTGGGTGACTTTGGGCCAATCATTAGGAGACTGTGAATTCTAGTTCCACTTTAGGCATAAATGCCAGGTGGGTGACTTTGGGCCAATCACCAGGAGATGGTGAATTCTAGTCCTGTCTTAAGGATGAAAGCCGGCTGGGTGACTTTGGGCCAGTCGCCAGGAGATTTGTGAATTCTAGTCCCGCGTTAGGCATGAGATCTGTGTTGGTGACTTTGGCCAGTCCCTCCCTCTCAGCTCCACCCACCTCACAGGGCCATTGTTGTTGGAAAACAGGAATAGGAAGATTTGTTGAATAAGACCACCTCCATGAGTCGTTTGTAAAAATAATAAAGGTGGCATAATAATCTAATCAATAAACAAAACAAATAAAATGCTTCCAGGCCAAGCAGAGGAAAGGAATTCTTCACTGCTCTGAATCCAATTTCAGTGACAGCCAAGTTGGCGCAGCGGTGAAAATGCCGCATGAGAAAAGGCAAGTGTGTGTGTGTGTGTATGTGTTCTGAGTTCTAGTCCCATTTTAGGCATGAAAGCCAGCTGGACCTCTCACAAGGTTGTTGTTGTGGGGAAAGTAAGAGGAGAAAGGAGCGTTCAATACGCTCAAAGTCTTGAGTTATTTGTAAAAACAATCAAGGTGGGAGATAGACAGACAGACAGACAGACAGGCAACAGATTAAAGATAGATAAATAGATAGAGACAGATAGATAAAGGTAAAAGGTAATAGTTCCACTCGCATATATGTGCTGGTCGTTCCCGACTCTAGGGGGCGCTGCTCATCTCCATTTCAAAGCTGAAGAGCCAGCGCTGCCCGAAGACGTCTCCGAGGTCATGTGACCAGCATGACTGAACGCCAAAGGCACACAGAACGCTGTTACCTTCCCACCAAAGGTGGTCCCTATTTTTCTACTTGCATTTTTTACGTGATTTCGAACTTCTAGATTGGCAGAAGCTGGGACAAGTCACGGGAGCTCACCCCGTTACACAGCCCTAGGGATTCGAACCACTGAACTGCCGACCTTTCGATCGACAAGCTCAGCATCTTAGCCACTGAGCCACCGCATCCCTAGATACCTATCTAGATACGGAAGGATAGATAATGATAGATGGACGATAGAGCGATATAGATGATGATAGGTAGATGTATAGATACAGAAGATAGACAGATACCTAGAGATGCATGCATACATAGGAACACACCAGCATGTATATCCCGCCTTGATTGTTTTTACAAACAACTCAAAGCTTTGAGCATTTTTTTTTAAAAAAATATTTCTTTGCAAACAAAATATATAACAACATATAGATCACGGTGAGAACCTTACACAATATTTTATCTTCAGTCCAAATATACAAATAAGAAATAAAAGCTACGCTAACCTTATCCTCTATTTATTCTATTATTTAGCCAAGTATACCATTGGTCCCAACACTGAAAATATGCAGATTCTTTTTGATCTCTCAAAGCTTTGAGCATATGGAAAGCTCCTTTCTCCTCTTACTTTCCCCACCACACACAAACACAAAGAAGGCATATATATATAGTATATAGTTATATAGTTTTCCGCTGTGCTCTTAAGACCTGCTCTTCCGACAGGCAGGGCTAGCTTCATAAATTGAGTTTTAAATTTGGAATTCTTAAAATTTTTGGATTTTTTAGTTAATTGGCCTTAAATGTAATACTTTTAATAATTTTTTTAATTTAAATTGTGATTGATATTTGTATTGTTTTATATGTGTGTATGTGTATACAGACACAGACACACATGGCATGTAAGTATGTATGTATGTATGTATATATATATGACTTATATGTGTGTGTACACACACACATATAAGGCATATATATACACACACACATACACACACACAACGGGGGGTTGGGTGTGCATGCACGGGGCGCATTGAATTATGGGTGTGGGCACATGCAAACCCGCCCCCATGCTCCCCACGCTTTTGGCACGCGACTGCAAAAAGGGTAGCCATCACTGCCCTATACCATTTCGGACAAAGGGCTGTCCAGTCTCTTCTTAAAAACCTCCAGTGATGAAGCACCTACAACTTCTGAAGGCAACTTCTGTTCCACTGGTTGTTTTGTCCTCATTGTTAGGAAATTTCTCCTTGGTTCTAGGTTGCTTGTCTCCTTGATTTGTTCCCTTCCATTGTTTCTTTGTCCTGCCTTCAGGTGCTTTTGTGCCTAAGACAGGACTAGAACTCCCCATCTCCTAGTAATTGGCCCAAAGTCACCCAACTGTCCTTTGTGCCTAGGCAGGACTAGAATTCACAGTCTCCTAATTTCTAGCCTGGTGCCTTCACCACTAGACCAAACTGCTTTTTTTTTTAAAAAAAAAATAACAATGGTATTGTTCTAAAGCTGGGAGCCTGGATAGCTCAGCAGACTAATGCATTGTAATTTAACTCCAGCTGTCTGCAATTAGTAAGTTCGAATCTCGCCAGGCTCAAGATTGACTCAGCCTTCCATCCTTTCTAAGATAGGTAAATTGAGGACCCAGTTTGTGGGGGCAATAAGCTGACTTTGTATAAAATATACAAAAGTATGAAGGCTATTGCTTAACGCATTGTAAGCCGCCCTGAGTCTCTGGAGAAGGGCGGCATATAAATCAAATTAAAAAAAAAAAGCTATGTTTATGTTTTACCCTGGAGAGGGTCTATCTCTGTCTACTTGCTAAAGGTGAATACTGACTTAATGGAACACAATCAACCAGTCAATGGAAATGAACATCTTAAGACCGTACAGAAAGGAAGCTGGTATGGAATAACATCACATCACGTTGCCCAAAAATGGAAGAGTAAAGAAATCCCCTTTGAAGAAGAAGAAGAAGAAGTGCTAATCAAAATCCTCAATTGTGCAGAAATGGACCGACTTACCTTGGATAAGTTCAAGGATAAAACTGAATCAGCGTACTACGAAATCTGGACTAAATTTTATGACCGGTTGGACAGGAGGAGGAATGCCAAGATGAAGGTGTAATGAATGTCTAGAAATGGACACGTCAACGTATGTTAAATCTGTATGTGTGAGATATGATTATATTCAGTATAGATGTAGCTGTTTAGAAGGAATTAATTTATATATATATACTTGACATGCAAGAAGTAACATACATTTGTACAAAGATAAAGACGTATGTTATGTATTTGCTTAAATTTGACGATAATGGTGAAAACCAGAGAGGTTAAACCATGCCTATTGTTTTTTAACTTGAATTACTAATAAAAAACTTTTAAAAAAAAAAAAAAAAGAATAACATCACATCACACCAACACCCAGACACAAAACAACTACTGGTCTGGGTTATAGTTTTGAAACATATTCTCCAGATGTTTCCAATGTTCTTTTGTAAGCAAAATAGAAATCCAGTCTCAAGTCAAGCGGAAAAGGATACCAGGTTTCTCTGCTTGCATCAGGGGCCTCGTGTCACAATGATGACACAACTCTTTACTGTCACTCATGATGAAAACCAAATTGGTGTTGGAAATCTTCTCTGCGTGAAAAAGCCTGAGAAGAAAAAAAAGCCAAACGACACCCAACAGTTAAAGGCTGAGATCCAGGGAATTTCAGTATTAGAAAATGAACAACAGTCGTTGCAAATATTGTCTGAAATAGTCTCCGGAGAAGGGCGGAGACGATCCCAGCTGAGTTGCCTGATCAGCAGAGGCTTTTTTTTCTTTTAAAAACATTTTTTCTACAACCTCTTCAGCCAAAGAGGTGTGTAAAAAAAATGCTTTTAAAAGCCTCTGATGATCCCAGCTGAGTTGCCTGATCGGCAGAGGCTTTTAAAAGAAAAAAAAAACCTCTGCCAATCAGGCAACTCAGCTGGGATCGTCAGAGCCTTTTGAAAGCATTTTTTCGCCGAAGAGGTTGTAGAAAAAATGGTTTTAAAAGTAAAAAAAAAAAAAATTGGCCACACCCACCCAGTCACATTACCCCCACCATCACCAAGCCACGCCCACAGAACCGGTAGTAACAAATTTTAGTTTTAGTTTAGTTTAGTTTATTTGATTTGTATACCGCCCTACTCCCGAAGGACTCAGGGCAGTGAACAGCCAACAATAAAATACATAAATACACAAAATTTAAAAACCCGATAAAATCAAATTAAATTATTTGGCCCAGACAAATTAAAATACCCCAATAATTTTAAAACAGATTAAAATTTACGTATTTAAAAAGGGAAGAGATTAGATTTCACCCCTGGCTTGGCCTTATTGGTATGCGCTCAATAGCCCGATTGGGCTATTTTATTATCAGGGGATGTCTTATTTTGGGGAAACAAGGTATTATGAAGGGGGGGGGGTGAATGCATTAAGAGTTTCAAAATGACACCTACCTAGAACAGTTGATACAGTCCAGAATGCCATTGAAGGATTTATCGTCAGACCCAAAGAAATATTGCGTTTGTACCGTGATACAACTCTGCTTGGATGGGAAGCCGCTGAAATCATCTTCTTCCACTTCCGCTGTGGAACAAAAAACATGGTCACCTCTGTGTGACGTTGCCGATGGATACAACTTTTCTCTCCCGTTTTTCTTCTTACCTGCCCCAAGGAAACGTGGGAAGGTCAGCCCCCAGACCAGCTGCTGCAAAATAGACCTAGGTCAACAAATAACAACACAGAGATAGAACAACCACATCAGTATCCATTATAGCGACCCCAGCAATGAAGAATTCTTACATTTTCCTCTGTTGCTAATTCCATGTTTTGTACACAGGTAGCCCTCGACTTACGGCCGGTCACTTAGTGGCCATTCAGAGTTAGGACGGAACCCTCAAAAGGTACTTTCAGCCTGGTTCTGAAGTTCTGGTGGCCACCGTTTCCCCCCTCCCATAATCACACCTCTGGATTTTGGCTCTGCAATCCAACAAGACAGACACCGACTTCAGGGGATAAGTAGAACTGCAGAAAAAACAATGGCTACCAACCTGCGTTCCACTGAGGATATGTATACTGCACGAGTCAAAAAGAGGGCTGTGAAAATATCTACAGACCCCTCGCATCCTGGACATAAATTGTTTCAACTCCTACCCTCAAAACGACGCTATAGAGCACTGCACACGAGAACAACTAGACACTAGGACAGTTTTTTCCCGAACGCCATCACTCTGCTAAACAAATAATTCCCTCAACACTGACAAACTAAGTCTGCACTACTATTAATCTTCTCATCCTTCCTATTACCTATCCCACTAATTACCTATCCTCCCACTTATGACTATAACCATGTTGCTTGTATCTTTACAATTTATATTGTTTTTATTGTTTCCTAGTACGATTTGATTGCTTATTAGTAACCCATGACTATCACTAAATGTGATTCTTGATGACAAAAAAAAACATCATAAATTTCAGTCCTGTCACTGTAGGATGTTACAAAACAGCTGTAGATATAGGATGGTTCCCGAGTGGTCAAAATAGAATTCTTTATTGGCCAAGTATGATTGGACACACAAGGAATTTGTCTTTGGTGCATACGCTCTCAGTGTATATAAAGAAAAGATACGTTTGTCAAGAATCGTAAGATACAACACTTAATGATAGTCATAGAATAGAATAGAATAGAATAGAATAGAATAGAATAGAATAGAATAGAATAGAATGAATGGAATGGAATGGAATGGAATGGAATGGAATGGAATAGAATAGAATAGAATAGAATAGAATAGAATAGAATAGAATAGAATAGAATAGAATAGAATAGAATAGAATAGAATAGAATAGAATAGAATAGAATAGAATAGAATTCTTTATTGGCCAAGTGTGATTGGACACACAAGGAATTTGTCTTTGGTGCATACGCTCTCAGTGTACATAAAAGAAAAGATACGTTTGTCAAGAATCGTAAGGTACAACACTTAATGATAGTCATAGAATAGAATAGAATAGAATAGAACAGAACAGAACAGAACAGAACAGAACAGAACAGAACAGAACAGAACAGAACAGAACAGAATAGAATTCTTTATTGGCCAAGTGTGATTGGACACACAAGGAATTTGTCTTTGGTTGCATAAACTCTCAGTGTACATAAAAGAAAAGATACAGCTTCCCTTCAGAAGTTGTGAGTGCTTCATCACTGGAGGTCTTTAAGAAAAGACTGGACAATTGTCTGAAATGGAATAGGGTGTCCTGTTTGAGCAAGGGGTTGGACTAGAATAGCAGCCCCCAATCTTTTTGGGCATCAAGGACTGGTTGAACGGAGAGTGTTTTTTTCACGGACTGGAGATGTCATGCCATAGCCCGGTCCATAGACCAGGGTTTGGGTACCCCTGGACTAAAAGACCTCCAAAGTCCCTTCTGACTCTATTTTATATCCTATCCTTACAGAATTTGATCAAGACATTCATACGTTTCAAATGTGTAATGATCCTGTCTGTAAATTCCAACTTACCAGGCAGCTGCAGATGCCCACCATCCAAGATGTAAAATATCTGCTATGGTAGGCTAGAAAAAGAGGAAACAAAGAGCAGAATTTTAGAAGAATCTTTGAAAACACCAATGGATTCTCTCCATCCAACCTCCAGATGTGGATTGACTGATTTATTTATTTTATGGAATTTCACTGTCACCTCTGGTTTTCTGGGAGGCTAAGTTTTATTAGTTTTTTTTTTTAACATGCTGATATTGTTAATGCTAATAATATCTTTACTGTACCTCTTAATACCCAAACAATTATCTAAAGAGGTTCTCAATCATCCAAGACATGGTTGTCCCCAAAGGTGCTTTTTCCAAAAGACAACTTTTGATATATGGTATAGGTTCTTCTGCTTGAACAGGGGGTTGGACTAGAAGACCTCAAAGATCCCTTCCAACTCTCTTCTCTTCTCTTCTCTTCTCTTCTCTTCTCTTCTACTCTACTCTACTCTACTCTACTCTACTCTACTCTACTCTACTCTACTCTTTCTCTATTCTATTCTATTCTATTCTATTCTATTCTATTCTATTCTATTCTATTCTACTCTACTCTACTCTACTGTATTCTTTCTTTATTCTATTCTATTCTATTCTATTCTATTCTATTCTATTCTATTCTATTCTATTCTATTCTATTCTATTCTATTCTATTCCATTCTATTCCATTCCACTCTACTCTACTCTACTCTACTGTATTCTTTCTCTATTCTTTCTCTATTCTATTCTATTCTATTCTATTCTATTCTATTCTATTCTATTCTATTCTACTCTACTCTACTCTACTCTACTCTATTCTTTCTCTATTCTATTCTATTCTATTCTACTCTACTCTACTCTACTCTACTCTACTCTATTTTATTCTTTCTCTATTCTTTCTCTATTTATATTCTATTCTATTCCATTCCATTCCATTCCATTCTACTGGACTTTCTTGAAATTTTCTTTGAAAACGTTTCACTCCACATCCAAGAAGCTTCTTTGGTTCATTTCAAAGTCCAATTGCCTTTTGGAAAAAGCAGCTTTGGGATACCCAAACATTATACAACTGTTGACTCTTAGTGACCACATAGATTTTTCTCCATGACATTCTAACCCTAACCTATCCCTGATCCTCATTGCTACTGTAACTGTACTGTAAGTGAGGCCATCATCCATCTTGCTCCTGATTGTCCTTCTCTTTTCTCCCACCTTTCCCCTCCCACTGAGCCTTCTCCAGAGAGCTGGGTCTTCATATCATGTCCGAAGTAGCATAATGTAAGCCTGGTCATCTACACCTCAAGTGAGAAATCTGGGTTAATTTGTTTCATAGTCCATCAGCTTGTTTCCTTGGTTGTCCATGGTATCTTCAATAGTCTTCTCCAACACCAAAGTTCAAAGGCCTCAATACTCTTCTTATTTTATCTTCTTTGAAGTCGAACTTTCACATCCATGAAGTAACACAAGTCTTGTCCCAAAGATGCTTTTTTCAAAGGCAACGGGAGTTTGTTTTTTTCTTAAAGACCTTTCACTTCTCATCCAAGAAGCTTCTTCAGATGTTTCACTTCTTGAAGACCTTTCTCTTCTCATCCGAGAAGCTTCTTCAGATGTTTCACTTCTTGAAGACTTTCTCTTCTCATCCAAGAAGCTTCTTCAGATGTTTCACTTCTTGAAGACCTTTCTCTTCTCATCCGAGAAGCTTCTTCTCAGAAGAGAAGAGAAACATTTTCAAAGAAAAAACAAAGTCTAGTTGCCTTTGAAAAAAGTATCTTTGGGACAACCATAACCTGGATGACTGAGAATTTCTGTAGACATCTAATGCAAGGCTTACACAGTTCTGATCTTTATAAGTGTAGACACATCATGGCATCTCAATATCATTTCCAAGGCCTTTATAGCTGTTTTAGTGTGTGATATACTGTATTTCTTGACTGTTGATGGTTGATCATTAAAAGCAGAAGCTATTCACCATTGCAATATCTTCTTCATCATCATTTCTAAGGCTGGGTGTTCTACTTGCTGCCAATCTTTTAATCTCTTTTTAATACCTTGTAGACGTCACTTACTAGGACTAGTGCTTAGATTTATATACCACTTCACAGTGCTTTGCAGCCCTCTCTAAGCGGTTTACAGAGGCAGTACATTGCCTCCAACAATCTGGGTCCTCATTTCACCAACCTCGGAAGGATGGAAGGCTGAGTCACCTTGAGCCAGTTAGGATCGAACCGCAGGCAGTGGCAGAATGCAATCTTGCATTCTAACCACTGCGCCACCATGGCTCCTTACACCCTTTCTATGCCCTTCTCAATATGTATTTTCTTTCTTATTTTCCTCGGTTTTTCATCATTTTAGATTTGACACCGGCATTAGTTAGCGATCGTAACAAAGCCAAAGCGATATGAATCAAAAATGAATCAAAGCGATAGGAATCAAATTACTGTTGCTAACTGAGGCATTGGTAAAGAATTTTTTCGGAAAGGTGCAATGCCTACTGACCACATTGACGGAGCGAAGTCCTGCTCCTTGTTTCGGTTCATCTTCTGGATCGCACACCGACTGATAGTCGTAAGACTTGTTGAAGGCATACAAGGACATATTAATGAGATTTCGCATGAGGCCTGGGTCAATCTCCCCAAAGAATTTTCCGATCTAAGGCACAAAGGGGATTTTCCGAGGAGTTGCTCTGTTCTCCCAGGTCAGACTATTTTTTAAAAAAACAAAACAGCACCAGGATGCTGGTCCCAAGACCCGAAGCCCATCATCCTCCGTGGGTTATAATTCATCCCGCAGCTTAGGGGGGTAGTCCATGCCAAAAAAGGAAGACGGCCTCCGGTGCACGTCCCTCTCCCGTTTCACGAAGGCGGTGAAGGAAGAAACGCAGTTGCCGATAAAATGGTCGGACTGGCCGAGGATATACAGATCTATCTGGGCCACTTCGGGTTGCAAATGGACCACTTTTACCTGCGATGAGAAAACAGCCACAATGCCTTATTTATTTTATTTTATTTATATCCCTCCTTTCTTACTTTTTATAAGTAACTTGTTGGTCAATAGATCTAAGACAATTTCCTCCTCTCATTTGAACCACAACAACCTTGTGAGGTAGGCTGAGCTGAGAGTGAGAGACTGGCCCAGTCACCCAGTTGCCTTTCATACCTAAGGCGGAACTAGAACTCACCATCTCCTGGTGAATGGCCCAAAGTCACCCAGCCGGTTTTCATGCCTAAGGCAAGACTAGAACTCACCATCTCCTGGTGATTGGCCCAAAGTCACCCAGCCGGTTTTCATGCCTAAGGCAGGACTAGAACTCACCGTCTCCTGGTGATTGGCCCAAAGTCACCCAGCCGGTTTTCATGCCTAAGGCAGGACTAGAACTCACCGTCTCCTGGTGATTAGCCCAAAGTCACCCAGCTGGCTTTCATGGCTAAGGCAGGACTAGAAGTCACCATTTCCTGGTGATTGGTGCAAAGTCACCCAGTGGGGTTTCGTGCCAAAAGTGGAACTAGAACTCGCTGTCTCCTAGTTTCTAGCCTAAATCATTAACCATTTTTCTTGGAAATAAAGGACCACAAAAAAACCACAAATGTGAGGTATGGAGGTGCCTATCACCCTAGAGACAAGATGCCTGACATCAGCCATCTCCATCTGCTGATCCCTGATGCTGCGTAGGATGACATAATATTCATTTTCCTACAGCCAAACTATTTTTTAACTTGCGTAACTATTTGGCTTCCCAATATCAAATGTGAAAGTTTTTTTTTTTCTATTGGAGTTTTACTTAGTCATTTTTCCAATTATTTTGCCCCAAAATGGGCTAGATGATGTGTGGCTGAGGTTGCTGGATTTGCCATTGGTTCTTCCTTTTTAATTCTTTTATAATTATTGTATTGTTTGTAATGTTGTTATGTACACTGTCAGGAACTGGGCTGTATCTAAATTAAATTACAATTAAATTTTGGGGCATGATCCGGCCTCCAAATGCTGAGTTTTGCTCTTAGCTGTGCAGGTAGACCTCGACTTACAACGGTTTGTTTAGTGACCGTCCCAATGGTCATTAAAACAAGTGATTTATGACCATTATTCACACTTATGACCGTTGCAGCGTTCCCCACGGTCCCATGATTTACATTTGGATGCTTGACAACTGACTCATATTTATGACGCTGGCAGTGTCCAGGGGTCACGTGACCTTCTGACGAAGGGGAAGCCAGATTCACTGAACATCTGCAATGATCCACTTAACGACGGTGGCAAGAAAGGTCGTAAAATGGGGCAAAACTCACTTAACAAATGTCTCCCTTAGCCACATAAAACTCTGGGCTCAATTGTGGTCGTAATTCGAGGACTGCCTGCACACCCCTGTCAACACTGGCAGAGAGAAGCAGAATTTTCTTCGATCGGCGGTGGAGATTACCTTTCCTTCAAAAAGCTGCTGTATCTCTTTGGTGTAGGGCTCTGAGTCGGTGGCCACGTACACGGTTTGGGCCTCCACCTTTTCCACCCAGAGTTCCAGGGCACGCTTGATCTCTTTCAGATCCGGCAAGCACATATCCATGGTCAGGGGGGCGGCAGTGTTGCGATTGTAACCCACGCATTGTGGTGACGCCATCAGATGCGACCCCGCAGTGCCCTCCTTCAGCAGATTGCAGGCGTTTTTCTAACAGGAGGCAAAAAGAAGGGAAAAATTAAAAAAAACAGTCAGTGCTGGCTGATAAATCTTCGTATCGATGGGATGAGCTTCGGGGATCCATGATTTCGTAGTTGCGCGACTTAACCTCGTTTAGCGACGGCACAGAATAAAAGTCACTTACGACCGTCCCAAAGGTGCTTTTTTTCAAGAGGCAACTGGACTATCATATATGGTGGACTTGCAAGAAAGTGAAGGCTTTCTGGATAAAAATTTGGTGGGTTATGCAAAATGTTTTGAAGAAAAAAACTCCAATTTTCTCCTCAATTGTTTTTATTGGGCATAGTTAAGGGCTTTTCAATGGGTGAAACAAAATTGATATTGTATATGGTGACAGCAGCTAGGTTACTGATTGGTCAATATTGGAAAAGGGATGTTTTGCCTACTATTGAAGAATGGACTTTGAAGGTGGCCAGTTTTGCAGAAATGGCGAAGATATCAGCATACTTAAAAAATCGGACTCAAGAGACCTATGCATGGGAGTGGAAGAAATGGATTGATTATGTGCAGAATAAATACCAAACTAGGAAGTACCAGATAGCTTTTAGTTGAATGTTGTGTAGAAATGTATAGTATATAGGGGATAGAATAGTTCAATGTCATGTAGAAATGTATAGTATACAGTGGGGAGAATAGAAGGGCGGTAAAGTATGATAACATATGATTTGGATTTGGATTTCACCTTGGGGAAGTCATGGGAAGAGGGGAGGGTTAGGGAGGGGGGGGCAATGGGAAAATATGTATTTGTAAAACTTTTCCAATAAAAAAAAAGAAAAAAAAAAGAGGCAACTGGACTTGCTGGTTTTTCCTTTGAAGAAGTTTCGCTTCTCATCCAAGAAACTTCTTCAGCTCTGCCTGGATGGTGGGGAACGGAAGGATTTATACTTCCATTCCATCAGGGCTAGATTCAGCATCTGCATTTCAAAGACACAGGCCCCTCTTTTGGAGACAGCAAAGTCCACATTTTGGAGAGAGAGGACCGCTGGTTTGGAAGAGGGGGTCAAAGAGGCCCCTGTGTCCAAACTGAACAGTCCTCCCTCAACAGCGGGGGAGGGATACAACACCAGCTAACTTCTGTCTACAACACGGTCCTTTCAACAGTTCCAAGAAGGCTCCACACCCTGAGAGCACAGATAAACCTCCCAAGTGGCCTCAACGACTCTCTAAAAGGATGCAAATGACCAGCCGTCTGCATAAATCAAGACATTTCACTTCTCACCCAAGAAGCTTCTTCAGTTCTGACTGAAATGGTAGAGGATGGATAGATTTATATTCTTTGCAGTCCTCTGGTCGTTTGCGCTCTCTCTGAGAGTCGTTGAGGCTACTTGGAGGCTTATGTGTGTTTATCTGTGTTTAAGATCATCTGAATAGTGCAAATGGGTGTGGAACCTTGGAACTGCTGAAAAGAAGTTCATTTACACCCATTTGCACTATTCAGCTGACTCCGAGGGCATAGATAAGCCTCCAAGTGGCCTCAATGATTCTCAGAGAGAGAGAGCAAACGACCAGAGGACTGCAAGGAATATAAATCTTTCCCTTCCCCACCATCCAGTCAGAGCTGAAGAAGCTTCTTGGATAGGAAGCAAAACATCTTGAAAGAAAAAAACACGAAAGTCCAGTTGCCTCTTGAAAAAGCACCTTTGGGACAACTGTGACCTGGATGATGGAGAATCTCCACGTTTTTTCCACACTTACAACCGTTGCAGCATCCACGTGGTCACGTGATCCACATTCAGAGGCTTGGCAACTGGTATGTATTTAATGACGGTTGCAGTGTCCCCTGGTCACAGGATCCCCTTTTGCGACCTTCTTGCCATCAATGTCAATGGGGGAGTCAGATTCACTTAGCAACCGTGTTACTAACTTAACTACTGCAGTGAGTAGAGCCTGTAGCACAGTGGACTATAGCACTGTTATTAACAGATTAACATCTTCTGCTTGCAATTACTGCAAGTTCAAATCCCACCAGGCTCAAGGTTGACTCAGCCTTCCATCCTTTCTAAGGTAGGTAAAGTGAGGACCCAGATTGTGGGGGCAATAAGCTGACTTTGTATAAATATACAAAAGTATGAAGGCTATTGCTTAACGCATTGTAAGCCGCCCTGAGTCTCTGGAGAAGGGCGGCATATAAGTCAAATTTAAAAAAAGAAGAAGAAGAAGAGGAGGAGGAGGAGGAGGAGGAGGAGGAGGAGGAGGAGGTCTTGGACCAATCACCAGGAGATGGAGAGTTCTAGTCTCACCTTTGGCACCAAAGCCACCTGGGGGATCTTGGACCAATCACTAGGAGATGGAGATTCTAGTCCCACCTTTGGCACCAAAGCCACCTGGGGGATCTTGGACCAATCACTAGGAGATGGAGAGTTCTAGTCCCATCTTTGGCACCAAAGCCATCTGGGGATCTTGGACCAATCATTAGGAGATGGAGAGTTCTAGTCCCCGTTTTGGCATGGGCCACCTGGGAGATCTTGGACCAATCACGGAGGTGGAGAGTTCTAGAGTCATTTGGCACCAAAGCCCTCCTGGGATGGCCAATCATGGTGCAAAAGATGGACTAGACTCCTCCATCTCCGTGATTGGTCAAGATCCCCCTGGTGGCTTGGACCAAACTAGGACTAGAACTCTCGCATCCTCCTAGTGATTGGTCCAAGATCCCCCAGGTGGATTTGGTGCCAAAGGTGAGACTAGAACTCTCCATCTCCTGGTGATTGGTCCCAAGATCCTCCCAGGGCTTTCAGCCAAAGATGGACTAGAACTCTCCCATCTCCTAGTGATTGGTCCAAGATCCCCCAGGTGCTTTGGTGCCAAAGGTGAGACTAGAACTCTCCAACTCCTAGTGATTGGTCCAAGATCCCCCAGATTGCTTTCATGCCAAAAACGGACTAGAACTCTCCATCTCCTAGTGATTGGCCCAAAGTCGCCCAGATTGCTTTCATGCCAAAGACGGGACTAGAACTCTCCATCTCCTAGTGATTGTCCAAGATCCCCCAGGTGGCTTTGGTGCCAAAGATGGGACTAGAACTCTCCATCTCCTAGTGATTGGTCCAAGATCCCCCAGTGGCTTTCGGTGCCAAAGGAGACTAGAACTCTCCATCTCCTGGTGATTGGTCCAAGATCCCCCAGGTGGCTTTGGTGCCAAAGATGGGACTAGAACTCTCCATCTCCTAGTGATTGGTCCAAGATCCCCCAGGTGGCTTTGGTGCCAAAGGTGAGACTAGAACTCTCCATCTCCCTGGTGATTGGTCCAAGATCCCCCAGGTGGCTTTGGTGCCAAAGATGGGACTAGAACTCTCCATCTCCTAGTGATTGGCCCAAAGTCGCCCAGATTGCTTTCATGCCAAAGACGGGACTAGAACTCTCCATCTCCTAGTGATTGGTCCAAGATCCCCCAGGTGGCTTTGGTGCCAAAGATGGGACTAGAACTCTCCATCTCCTAGTGATTGGTCCAAGATCTCCCAGTGGCTTTCGGTGCCAAAGGTGAGACTAGAACTCTCCATCTCCTGGTGATTGGTCCAAGATCCCCCAGGTGGCTTTGGTGCCAAAGATGGGACTAGAACTCTCCATCTCCTGGTGATGGCCCAAAGTCACCCAGCATATTAGGAAAGCATGCTGGCTGGGGAATTCTGGGACTTGAAGTCCACCCATCTTCCCAATTGGACAACACCGCTCTAGAGAATTTCACAGGGAGGGGGCTTTCCTGTTTTGAAACCCCTGCTTTGTCTTCTCTCCATCAGGCCACGTAGACCCCGGGGAAGATGACCTGCGCACAGCCCTGCAGGGAGGAGGAGGAGGAGGAGGAGGAGGAGGAGGAGGAGGAGGAGGAGGAGGAGGAGGAGGAGGAGGAGGAGGAGGAGGAGGAGGAAGATAGGAGCCCTGGTAGCGCAGCAGACTAAAGCACTGTTATTAACACCAGCTGCCTGCAATTACTGCAGGTTCGAATCTCCCCAGGCTCAAGGTTGACTCAGCCTTCCATCCTTTCTAAGGTAGGTGAAATGAGGAACCAGTTTGTGGGGGCAATAAGCTGACTTTGTATAAAATATACAAAAGAATGAAGGCTATTGCTTAGCGCCTTGTAAGCCGCCCTGAGTCTCCGGAGAAGGGCAGCATATAAATTAAAGCAAAAAAAAAAAAGTGATTCACTGAACAACTGTGGCAAGAAAGATTGTAATATGGGGCAAAATTCACTTAACAATTGCCTCATTTAGCAACAAAAATTGGAGGGGTTAATTGTGGTCATGAGTCAAGGACTACCTGTACAGAATTACAGAGTTGGAAGGGAACTTGGAGGTCATCTAGTCCAGGGGTCCCCAATGCCCGATGTCACCCCTAAAGCCATTTTTTAAGATGGAGCCATCTTTTGGAGCATCTTCAGGGCTGCCACAGCCAGGCCGGTTGGAGCTGTAAGAACTTAAAAGGGGGGAGATAGAGATAGCTGGGGAGATGTGTAGCCAAAACAACATTCTTTCCCATGGGAGCCAAGGACGTTCTACCAGGTATTGGAGAGGCATGGACCAAAGCCAGCCAAGATGGTGGCTGCAACCTGGTTGGACCATGTGATCTGAGGGGAAGAACTTTGGGGTTTGATTTGGGTGGGGAAAACCTCAGGTCCTCCAGATGTGGCAAAATGACATTCCTAATAAATCTATCTAGTTTTGATTCCATTGGTGTGTTAGCTGGAACTCTGATACCCAGTCCACCGACTGGCAATGGGTCATATCATACCAGCAACCAGGCCGCGTAAAGAAGTGAATCCCCATCCGCAGAATGTAGGCACCATGTGAAACCAGGGCCCCTCTGGTCCGTGGAAAAGAGCTCCCCACAGAACCGGTCCCTGTCCAAAAGGTTGGGGGCCGCTGATCTAAATTATATTCTTAGAAAGTATTTCATTTGTTGTAGAGCCTGGGTGGCACAGTGGTTACAGAGCAGTACTGCAGGCTACTTCAGCTGACTGCTAGTTGCAGTTCGGCAGTTCAAATCTCACCGGCTCAAGGTTGACTCAACCTTCCATCTTTCCGAGGTGGGTAAAATGAAGACCCAGATTGTTGGGGGGAAAGAGGCTGACTCTGTAAACCACTTAGAGAGGGCTGGAAAGCACTATGAAGCGGTATATAAGTCTAAGTGCTATTGCTATTGTATACTTGTGGCTAGCAAAAGTTACTGTGTTTATGGATCATTATGTTGTAAAAGTCTTTTGTACCCCACCTTTATTATTTTTATACATAAAAAGGTGGAGAATATATCTAAATCCTCTTTCCTCCTCCTATTTTCCCCCATAACAACCCTGCGAGGTGAGTTGGGCTGAGAGTGAGTCACTGGCCCGCTCAAACAAGTGAAGCCCCATCCCTGGGATGCAGGCAGCACACGACACCACACCGCCTCCGGTCCACGGAAAAACCCCTCTCCACGGAACTGGCCCCTGGTGCCCAAAAGGTTGGGGGCTGCTGATCTAGTCCAGCCCCCTGCTCAGGCATGAGACCCTATACCTGTGATGGCGAATCTATGGCACACGTGCCAGAGGTGGCAAGCAGCACCCTCTCTGTGGGCGCTCGAGCTGTCGCCCCATCTTGGCTCCGCCACGCATGGCCTTTGGGTCTCTGCTGTGGGGGGCAGGGGGCCACGTGTGCATTGTGTTTTGGGGGTTCGGGCCCGTGCTTGCTTTGGGCACTCGGTCTGGAAAAGGTATCACTGCCCTATACTATTCCGGACAAGCGGCTGTCCGGTCTCTTTCTTATTGATTCAATCTTTTGGCTTTGAAATTGGTGTGGCAGCCAAAGACCAACACAATCGTGGGGAGGGAACCAAACCTCTGCATCAGGTACTTACCCAGTCTGAGCCCACCCGCAGATGAATTCCCACGTAGGGTCTGATCAGGAGTGACTTAATATAGAACTCTCCTTTCTCCACCATCTCATCGGACCAAACCACGTAACGCTGCAGGGGCCGGTTCTCTTCCAGGACAGGAAACTGTGCCGGGGCACCCGGGAGGGCGAGAATGGGATGTTCAGAGGGTGGAAACCTAGGAGAAAACAGAGGAGAAAGAAAAATGTAATTATTCGTCCTTTCTCTTGGTGACCAAAGGAAAAAAGATCTGCCAGCCTGATCGAAAGTCTGAATCAAGTGGACGAGAGATCGCTGAAGCAGGGAAATCTGTTTACCTTTAATATATATATACAGAATACTTTATTGGCCGTGATTGGACACACAAGGAAATTGTTCCTCAGCGTATATGCAAAGCACTAGAGTAATTACAATTATAATAAGAATAAGATGGGGTAGAAGAGAAGAAGGATGATGATGATGATGATGATGATGATGATACAACCATACAACATGGTTAGACATACTTAGACATAAAAAAATAGTGTGAGAATTAAGTGTTCAGAAGAGTGATAACACGGGGGAAAAAAATGTCTTTGTGTCTAATTGTTTTGGCAGGCAATGCCCTCTAGTGCCGTCCCAAGAGTGGGTGGGTGGGAATTGAAACAGTTTATCTCCAGATGTTGTCCCCAATTCGGGTCTGAGCCTGGCGCCGAAGCCAATGATGGACGCCAGACACAAGGTGCAGGTTTTCTGATTGCTTTTTATTGGAGTACTCCAAGGGAAAGGGCTCCTGGCCAAGAGAGCCAAGAACAAAGGATTAAGAAAGCTTTATACCTTTTCACTAAAAGAGAAGGCGGGGCAAGGCGAGACAATATGAAATATCATCTAACAAACATTTTAGTAATAATTCTACAATTTGTTCTGTTGGTCTCTAGCTGTCCCTATTCCTAAGCCTTGGTTAATGAATGCCCCAGGAGCTATCTAATACACATTTAATTGGCTGCAGGCCATCTATACTCCTAATTGTTAGCTGAGGCCTGCAACTTGTCTAACTCTTTGTTACTTTTATCAGCTTTCTAACTACCTAGAATTGTTACAAGATTTACACAGGCATATTTCCTGTAGATAAACATTCTTTGTTCTTGCCAGACACACTCCGCAATTACAGGCTTCCTGATTTACTTTCAAGTGTGTGTCATGACCTGGCTTTATTTTAGCATACAGCCCATCAAGAATGTGAAGGGTCCGTAGATATTTTCTCAGCCCTTTTTTTGACCATGCAGTATTAAATATATAGATCATCCATCTCACTAAAAAGCGATTCCAGGTGGCTTAAAAGAGAGGTACAAAGATTAAAACATTAAATAAATCAGAGCTAAATCAGTGAAAAACCAGGATACTATGGGATGGAGGTGGGCTCTTTTTCCTACTCCTAGTCTACTCGCCACCTCTAACGTGGAACATCCCTTTTGGTTCCTGGGCTCATTGTTAAGAGCCTGTTCTTGGTTTTGGTGGAGATAAGCCGTTTTGAGTCTTCAGGAAATGAGCAGCCAGGGAGGATAGATAAATTCCGTCCCACTTCCTAGATTGGCAATGTTACTAAGGATAATAAAATGTTTGCAATCCAAAAAAAAAAATCACGTCAGGGAACTGTCACCACACAGAGAGAAATGAATAAACTGTCTTGCTCTAAAGATCTCAAACAAGGAACTCTGAGAGCCACTTTGTTCTAGGGGTTAAAGCACCAGTTTAGAAAGTGGGAGACCGTGAGTTCTAGTCCCACCAGAGGTATGAGATCCAACTGGGTGACTCTGGACCAATCACCAGGAGACAGTGAGTTCTAGCTCCACCTTAGGGATGATGAAAACCAGCTGGGTGACTTTGGACCACTCCCTCTCCCTCAGCCCAACCCACCTCACAGGGTTGTTGTTCTGGGGAATATAGGAGGAAGAACCCAAAGGTGCTTTTTCAGGAGGCAACTGGATTGAAAAAGCACCTCTGGGACAACCTGGATGACTGAGAATCTCTACAGACTTATAGGAGGAGGAAATTATGTTGGATGTGTTCGCTGCATTGTGTTATTTGTAAAAATAATAAATGTAGGAAACAAATAAATAAATAAGGGACATTGTTAAGACACCACCGTTAAAAGAGACTTCCTTGTGATTTGATCAGGAGCTGAAAACTTTGCAAACAATCAACATCTTAAAAACGATTCTGCTTTTTTTATGGCTTACCTTTTAGTTGAAATCAATAAGAATCCTAGTTAAACCTAGCCTTTCTTCTCCTAGCCTCAGTGATCACATAATGTTGCATTAAGGTACCTCATTGTTTAAAAATTGCTATATTTTATTTATTCAGGGGGTGGGGGGTGGGGAGAAGGCAGGATTTGCCCCTCTCTAATCTCACTTAAATGTGATTGTCCTGCCCCGTGAGCAATTTCCAACTGTGCTACCTTTGGTTCCATTTGTCTTTGTAAAAGGAGCTGAAGGAGAGGCCTCCGAATATCTCCGACATATCAAACTCCACTGCAAATTGATCCCAGAAAGGCCCAAAGGGATTCCCGTCCTGCAAAAAGAAACAAGTGGAGGTTGAAAAAGGAAGGCAGGACCGTTCCTGAAAATCCGTACTGGTAGTCCTCGCTTTACGACCACAATTGAGCCCAAAACTTCTGTTGCTAAGCGAGACATTGGTTAAATGAGCTTTGACCCGTTTTACGACCTCTCTTGCCACAACTGTTAAACGAATCACGGCGGTTGTTCAGTAAGTAACCCGGTTGTTAAGTGAATCTGGCTTCTCCACTGACTTTTGCTTGTGAGAATTTTGCAAAAGGGGATTGCCTGATCTTGGGACACTGCCACCGCCGTCATAAATAGGAACCAGTTGCCGAGCGTCTGAATTTTGAGTACGTGATCATGGGGATGCTGCAAAGGTCGTAACTGTGAAGAACAGTCGTAAGTCATATTCTTCAGTGCCATTGTATCTTTGAACCGTCACTAAACAAACTGTTGTAAGTCGAGGAGTCTCTGTATAAGGTGGCAATATAGCTTTATTTTAACCAGTTTATTTATTTCTTCGCATCCCACCTTTATTATTTTACAAATAACTCAAGGCTGCTGTTCTGTCCCCAACCACACGCACACACACCAACAGACGTCCAAGAGTTAAAAACCAAACCAGCCGACAAAATCCTTTTCCTTATAACGGAACTTGGCAGCAACCTTGTGGCTGCCTGCCAAGAGTTTATTACTCACGAAGAGATAACTTCTCTCGGCTTCTGGTACATCAAAGTAAAATGTTCAATAATTACGGAGTCAATCAAGTCCAGAGATAATCCAGCAAAGTCTATAGCAAAAAGTCCGGCAATGCAGAATGGCGTGGAAGCTTTCAGCTTTGTTCGTCACAAGGTTTGACTGGCCACCACGCTCCCTTTTATACCCTCTGGGATGTGGTCCAGTGACTCAGCCTAATCTTGGGCACGCCTTTTCTTCTGTTGCGCGCGCTTATCTCTGCGACGCAGGCATGGATCCAGCCAAGACTCATCTCCCTCATCACTGTCCACCTGTGGCTGCGTGGACGTGCTTGGCCCCGGCCCTATCTCTTGCCCTTCGGCGGACACCGAAGGCATTGCCAGAGAGGAGGGTCCTGGAGAGGGAGGCCTTGCCAACTCCTCTCCTTCACTCTCGGAGTCCTCTCCTGCCGATGACACAGGCTCAGGTAACGGAGCCACAACAGCAGCGAACAGATCCAACCCGGCTTCCTCCTCCTATTTTCCCCACAACAACCCTGTGAGGTGGGTCGGGTTGAGGGAAAGAGTGTGGTCCGAAGTCACATAACCCTGGGGACACTGCGACCGTCATAAACGTTGAGTCAGTTGCCAAGCGGTTGAATTGGGATCACACAAACTGTGGGGATTCTGCAGCGGTTGCAAGGGTGAAAAATGGTACTCAGTCACTTTTTTTCCAGTGCTGTTGTAACTTCGAACGGTCACTAAATGGAACCGTTGTAAGTCGAGGACTACCTGTACCAACGGGATAGCTAAACTCAGAATAGAAATATGGAGGGGGGGGGAGGAGAGAAGTGGCAGAAATAATTCACAAAGCACATATGATAGTCCTTAACTTACAACCATTCATTGAGTACAAGTTCTCACACTTACAAGCATTGTAGCATCCCTATGCTCAGGAGCTTGGCAACTGGCATGTACTTGTGACAGTTGCAGCATCCTGTGGTCATGTGATCATCATCTATAACAGTGTCTCTCAACCTTGGTAGCTTGAAGATGGGTGGACTTCAACTCCCAGAATCCCCCAGCCAGCAGCGCTGGCTGGGGGATTCTGGGAGTTGAAGTCCACCCATCTTCAAGCTTCCAAGGTTGAGAAACACTGCTCTATAACTTTCCCAGCCGGCTTCTAACCAGTGAAATCAATAGGAGAAGCCAGATTCACTTAACAACTGCATGATTGACTTAACAACTGCGGCAGTAAAGGTCGTAATCTGGGGCATGGCTCGCTCAACAACTGCCTCGTTTAGGAAATTTTGGGCTCGACTGTGGTCGTAAATCGAGGAACCACCCAAATGGTTTGGAACACAATGGCCAACGGAATGGAAAAAATCAAGAATTACAGGTAGTCCTCAACTTACAACAGTTCATTTAGTGACCAAAGTTACAACCGCACTGAAAAAAAAGGGACTCGTGACCCTTTTCCACCGTCACGTTTGCAGCATCCCCAGGGTCACGTGATCAAAATTCAGACTCGTATTTATGACGGTCGCAATGTCCCGTGGTCATGTGATCCCCTTCTGCGACCTTCCGACAAGCAAAGTGAAGCCAGATTCACTTAACAACCGGGTTACTTACTTATCAACTGCAGTGATTCACTTAACAACGGTGGCAAGGAAAGTTGTAAAAAAGGGGCAAAACTCAATCAACAAGCATCTCACTTGGCAACATAAATTTTGGGCTAAATTGTGATGGTAAGTCGAGGATTACCTGTCTTTATCTTTGTTGCTAAGTAGAAAAGTTCTTGAATTCTCCCAGATCTTCCTACCTTCATAGGGCAGGTTTTTTTGTCAGGGCTTCTCTGAGCTGCCGCTTCGAAGCAATAGGCCACTCTCTTGCCAGGCGGCCAGTGGGTGGGTGCCAGCTTTTCCATAAACTCCTCCAAGCTAATGACGCGGTGGTATTCTAGCAGGGGGGCCAGCTTGAAGTATTCTTGGTAGGGAACATGTAGCTGCAATAAAAAGGAACCCACATTTACACAAATAGACTGAAGACATAATTACTTAACAATAGCTGCAAGCTAAATGTTGGAGATGTGAATGTGATGATGCAACTTATTATCATATATGGTGGACTTGTAAGAAAATCAGGGCATTTTGGATAAAAATTTGGTGGGTGATGCAGAATATTCTGAAAAAAAGGTTGAAATTTACTCCTCAATTGTTTCTATTGGGTATAACAACGGACTGTACAGTATTAGAGACTAAACTGATCTTGAAAGTAACGAATTTAGCAGAAATGGCGAAAATTTCAGCGTATTTGAAGGACTATACACAAGAAAGATACGTATCGGAATGGAGAAGATGGATTGATTATATTCAAAATAGGTATCAGACAAGAAAATATCAAATAGCTTATGAATGAATGTTAAGTATGTTATCCATAGTGGAGTTAAGGTTTCAGGGGGGGATTTAGTAGTCTAAGGATAGATAGGTTAATTTAGCTTATGATGGTTAACTGAAATACCTTGTATTTTGCTCTGGGAAGTCTGGGGGGGAAAGTGGGATGTGGGGAGAAAAAAGGGTGGGGGGAATATTGGGGGGGGGAATCTTTTCTTTTTCTGTAAAACATTTCAATAAAAAATAAAAAATAAAATAATTACTTAACAATAGCAAATACACATCATGGTTAAATAAAAAAACTGGCCACTTGCTATTTGGAGGACAAATGGGCAGGATGGATACAGTCTTGAAATGAGTAGTGGGTCTTTAAAAAAAGGAAGCTTGCAATGCACTTCACAGGTAGATCACAGCCACTTCGGGTGCTGAGCTGGGAACCAGGAGTCCGGGAGTTCTAGTCCTGCCATAGGTACAAAAGCTGAGTGGGTGACTTTGGGCCAGTCATCAGGAGACAGGGAGTTGTAGTCCTGCCTTGGGCACGAAAGCCAGCTGGGTGACTTTCTGCCAATCACTATAGGAGATGGTGAATTCTAGTCCCACATTAGGCACAAAAGCAAAGTGTGTGATTTTGGGCCAATCACCAGGAGACAGGGAGTTGTAGTCCCACTTTAGGCTCGAAAGCCGGCTGGGTGATTTTGGGTCAATCAACAGGAGACCCTGAGTTCTTATCCCACCTTAGGCACCAAAGCCCACTGTGTGACTTTGGGCCAATCACTAGGAGACGGTGAGTTGTAGTCCCGCCTTAGGCATGAAAGTCAGTTGGGTGATGGACCAGTCACTCTCTCAGCCCAACCCACCTCACAGGGTGGTTGTTGCAAAGAAAATAGGAGGAGGAATAATTAAGGTGGGATAAAAATCAAATAAATTTATTTATTTATTTATTTTATCATATTTGTATACCGCCCTACTCCCGGAGGACTCAGGGCAGTGAACAGCCAAGATAAAAATACAAAAAACATACAAAAGTTAAAAGCTATTAAAAATAGATTAAATAATTTGGGCTCAAGAAACAAATTTAAAACATCCAATTTATATAAAACATTTAAAACCCAATTTAAAAGGGAGAGTTAGGCCAGACCAGCCTGTTGGAATAAAAACGTTTTTAGGACGCGGCGGAAGGTGCGTAAGTCTTGGATCCTCCATATCTCCGGGGGGAGCTCGTTCCAGATAGTAGGTGCCCCCACAGAAAAGGCTCTCCCCCTGGGGGCCGCCAGTCGACATTGTTTGGCTGATGGCACCCTGAGGAGCCCCTCTCTGTGGGAGCGAACTGGTTGGTGAGAGGCTACTGGTGGCAGGAGGCGGTCTCGTAAGTACCCTGGTCCTGAGCCATGGAGCGCTCTAAAGGTGGTAACCAGAACCTTGAAGCGCACCTGGAAGACCACTGGGAGCCAGTGCAGCTCGCGCAGGAGGAGGGTCACATGGGAGTGCCACGTCGCTCCCATCACCACCCGCACGGCCGCATTCTGGACCAGTTGGAGCCTCCGGATGCTCCTCAAGGGGAGCCCCATGTACAAAGCATAAATAATATATTATATATATATATATAATATATAAATAAATAATATATCAAAAGCTCTGAACCAATCCAACCGAGTCACTTTGCAATGAGATGGGCAACATATAAATTTAATAACATAACATACATTCGTGTAGGGCGGTCTGTGATGCCGGTACTCAATCCACGGAGGCACAGCTAATGTCCGATTCATTGTCTTAGCGAACGCCAAAGACCCGAGGAAGTGATCTGCTTGATTCCCAAATCTCCCTTGGAACAGAACATAAAGGACCGTTTCTTACTCGCTGGGCAAGGAAAGGGCAGCATTAAGTCTAGACAGGCTTTTATGAAAGAGCTTCCTCATTTCGAGTCCAACTTTGAGGCTGAAATTACAGATACAGGTAATCCTCGACTTACGGCCGCAATGGAGCCCAACATTTCTGCTGCTAAGTGAGACGGTTATTAAATGAGTTTTGCCGCATTTCAGAACCTTCCTTGCCTGAGTTCTTAAGTGAATCACTGCAGTTATTTAGTTAGTAACACGTTGTTAAGTGAGTGCTCTGCCTGTCAGGTCACAAAAGATAATCACATCATCATCCCAGGAACACTGCAACCGTCATAAACTGAGCCAGTTTCCAAGCATTTGAATTTTGATCACCTGACCATGCGGATGCTGCAACGGTCATGTGACAAAGAGTCATAAGTCACTTTTTTCGGTGCGGTTGTTATTCTGGTCATTAAGTGAACTGTTGTAAGTGGAGGACTACGTGTAAATAAAAGAGCCGCCTAGAGCAGCCTCGGGGTGAGATAGGCAGCAAATAAATTTAACAAATCAATCAATAAGGAAAGCCTTTCTCCGTGGGAAAGTGGGGAAAGGAGCCCCCATAGTCCACAAGAGGGGCAGCCCCACATATTTCATTCTTTCACCAAATTAAATAAAATACAAAGAAACGGAGCTACAGAAGACCACAAGGAACCCGACCCTTCTCTGGGGTCTCTTTCACCCTAAAGCAGGGGTGGAGAACCATGGGCCTTTTATGACCTGTGGACTTCAACTCCCAGAACTCCTGAGCCAGAAGTCCACAGGTCATAAAAGGCCCATGGTTCCTCACCCCTGCACTAAAGTCTGGCTTAACCACCCCTCCTTGCCAGGACTCCCAGGGATGATGGGAGTTGTAGTCCACAAGTATAAAGGCCCATGGTTCCCCACCCCTGCACTAAAGAATGGCTTAACTGCTTTCCCTTGCCAGCAGGACTCCCAGGGACGATGGGAGTTATAGTCCACAAGTCGTAAAAGGCCCATGGTTCCCCACCCATGCATTAAAGTCTGGCTTAACGGCCCTCCCTTGCCAGCAGGACTCCCAGGGATGATGGGAGTCGTAGTCCACAAGTCGTAAATGGCCCATGTTTCCCCACCCATGCACTAAACACTGGTTTACCCACCCCGCCTTGCCAGCAGGACTCCCAGGGATGATGGGAGTTGTAGTCCACAAGTATAAAGGCCCATGGTTCCCCACCCATGCACTAAACACGGCTTAACGGCCCTCCCTTGCCAGCAGGACTCCCAGGGATGATGGGAATTTAGTCCACAAGTATAAAAGGCCCATGGTTCCCCACCCATGCACTAAAGAATGGCTTAACTGCTTTCCCTTGCCAACAGGACTCCCAGGGACGATGGGAGTTGTAGTCCACAAGTCGTAAAAGGTCCATGGTTCCCCACCCATGCACTAAATACTGGCTTGACCCCCCCCTTGCCAGGACTCCCAGGGATGATGGGAGTTGTAGTCCAGCCCCAAAAGAAGGCATCCCGTCTGAGGCCGGCAGTGCAGGGCTGGCGGGCAAGGCGAGGGGAGCCGGGGCAAATCCCCCACCCGCTCCATGCCGTTCCACTCAACCCGCCGGCGGAGGGTCAGGAACGGCAGCCCCGAAGGGAGCGAAGCGGCTGAACCGGGCCTCACCCATGCAGGGGCAGTAAAGCAGGTATCCGGACGGGTCCCAGCCATCGTCGTCTGCGCATCCCAGGCTCGGGAAGGCCAAGCAGAGCAGGAGGACGCCGACGACCGTTTCAAGCGCCATCGCCGCCTTGGCCCACAGAAGAGGCCCGAGGCCTATTTAGGCCTCTTGGGCCGTCTCCATAGCAACCGCCTCGCCCGGCCCCGCCCCCTCCCCGCGCGTCAGGGAGGGCAGGACGGGGTGACTTCCGGTCCGGGCCGGAAGTGGCGCCATGGAGGCCTTGAGCGGCGGCGCGAGCCAGCCCGCCTGAGGGAAAAGCCGAGGCTTTGCTGGCCCAGAGGCCTGGTCGCCTCCTTCCCTCCCTGTGGCTCCACCCCGCCATGGGGCCTCTGCCTCGCCCCCGGCTCCTACGGCAACCTTCGGGCTTTCCTCCCTTCCCTCCGGGCTCTCGAGGCGCCAGGAGGGGAGCCACGGCGGTGGCGGCGGCAGCGGTGAGCTCGGAAACGAAGCGGGAAGGGGGCGGGGGGGGGGGGGGGGGGGGGAGAGAAGGATACGCGTTCAAGTACGCATGCGCGCTGCGTGAACGGCTCGGCGGGACATTTTGGGTGCCCGCGAATTGGGGGGGGGGGGCTCCCGCCTTTCTAAAGCCAAGGGGGGGGGGTGAATCAAAAACTATGAAGAGGGTCATGAAGGGTCTTTGGATTATTTTTATTTCCTGTTGGGGTCGGTTTACTTTGGCCTGGACCCGTCTCTCTCCCTCCCTCAACCTCTCCAGGATGCTGGAACTTCAATTCCCAGAATTCCCAGAGCGGGAGAAGCCCACCTCCGTCTCAAAGCATGCCGCCTGCGGGATTCTGGGAATTGAAGTCCAGCCATGTTAAAAGCATCCTGGCTGGGGGATTATAGGAGTTGGAGTCCACCCATTTTAAAGCATTCTGGCTGGGGGGTTATGGGAGTTGGAGTCCAGCCATAAAGCAGGCTGGCTGGGGGGTTATGGGAGTTGGAGTCCACCCGTCTTAAACCATGCTGGCTAAGAGATTATGGGAGTTAGAGTCCACCCATTTTAAAGCATGATGGCTAGGGGATTATGGGAGAGGAAGTCCACCCATAAAGCAGGCTGGGTGGGGAATTCTGGGAGTTGGGATCCAGCCATCTTAAATCATGCTGGCTGGGGGATTATGGGAGTTGAAGTCCACCCATCTTAAAGCATGCCGGCTGGGGAATTATGGGAGTTGGGATCCACCCATTTTAAAGCATGCTGGCTGGGGAATTATGGGAGTTGAAGTCCACCCATAAAGCAGACTAGGTGGGGAATTATGGGGGATGAAGTCAACCCATCTTAAAGCATGCCGGCTGGGGGATTATGGGAGTTGGAGTCCACCCATCTTAAAGCATGATGGCTGGGGAATTATGGGAATTGGAGCCCACGCATCTTAAAGCATGCTGGGTGGGGAATTATGGGAGTTGAAGTCCACCCATAAAGCAGACTGGGTGGGGGATTATGGAAGTTGGAGTCCACCCATCTTAAACCATGCTGGGGAATTATGGGAGTTGGAGTCCACAGTGGCCAAGGTTGAGGAAAGCTGCCCTGGATGGAGGGCACATCTCAGGGCCGGGATGCTTCAGGTTGCATCCAGCAGCATCAGGAAGGCCTCTTCTCTTCCTCTTGATCGGTGCAAACACCTTGCTTGGTCTCTTGAGGTCAATGGCACCCGTTCATTTGGTTTTCCTGCCACAAAAGAAGAAGAGAAATGGGACTGTGGGGCTTGGTGGTTTTGTTACGGGTGCTTCATAACCCAACTAGGGAACACCATCAATGCTAGAAGTGAGGTGGGAGTGTGGAGAGGAGGAGGAGAAGGAAGAGAATGGCTGCTGTGGGGCCCTTGGTGCTCTCTGAGCTTGGTTGTTTCCTTGAAATTACATGACCCAACTAGGTAACATCAGTACTACAAGGGAGTGGGATTTGCTCCCTGTTCTGTTCCCTTTCCACCACTGAAGATGTTCCCTATTTGGGTCATAAACTGTCTGCAAAAATACAAACCAACTCAGAGAGCCTCAAGAATCCCACAGTCGTCCTCTCCCCGCAAACCCCATACCCTTCTGGCACTGATGATGTTACCGAGTTGGATCGTGAAGCATCTACGAGAAAACAAATAAGCTCAGAGAGCAGCAAAGACAACCCCCCACAGTCCTCCTCCTCTCCCTCTCTACAAACCTCCATCCCTCCTAACACTGAAGATGTTGCCCAATTGGGTCATGAAACGTCTGCGAGAAAAGCACCAAGTTCAGAGAGCGCCAAGGACCCCACAGTTCAACCCTGAGCTACAAATATTCTCTTCTAACCGAAACAGGACATTTAACTTCTTCCCCCCAAAAATGGCAATGTAGGAATCTAATACTTTCTCTCTCCCCCTATGACATCTTGACGTTCCTCTTTCCTGACCGAAAGACTTCTCCTGTGCTTCTGTTACCTTTTGTATGTGGCAGGTAGCGAATGATGAAAATTAGCTACAGATGCACAAGTGCCCACAAACGTTTCCACAAAGGAAACGTGTTTGCCACAAAGGAGATTTTATGAGAGACAGAATACCAGTTGAGATTAATTCCTTTCACGATTCAGTTGGCCTTTTTCATTCATTCCACGTGCTTCTCTAGAGTAAATTGGATCGTAGGATGCTCAGCTCGGTTTCCTGGGGGGTCACCCAACACACAGTTGGCTAGTTTGTCATGGATTATGTCACGTAAACAAAACTTAACAAATCTGCAAAAGGGATAGTACAGATAGTCCTTGACTTACAACTCTTCAAAGTTACGACGACACGGGGAAAAAGTGACCTAGGACCATTTTTCACAGTTACGACCTTTGTGACATGATCACGTGAGCAAAATTCAGACGCTCAGCAACTGACTCGTAGTTATGACGGTCGCGGTCACGTGATCCCCTTTTGCGACCTCCTGACAGGCAAAGCCAGTGGGGAAACCAGAGTCACTTTACAATTGTAAAGCCACTAACTTAACAATTCACTTAACAACCCTGGCAAGAAAGGTGGTAAATTGGGGGCAAAGCTCACTTAACAAATGTCTCGCTTAGCAACAGAATTTTTGGGCTCAATTAGGGTCGTAAGTCGAGGACTACCTCTATATACATTTACCCCCTTTTAAATGAGGGAAGTACCCCTCCCGTTCGGGGATAACGGAAGCTATGAGGAAAATTACTGGAGCTCAGGGCTCACCTCTTTGTGGTTATGTGACCTTGTCGTGTTTGACTTACTTGGACCGGGTGCAGCTGAATGAAAACCTGGCATGTTTACTCACCAAATTCCTAAGCAGGTACACAAACATTGCGGGTTTCTGTGTGTGTGTACCACCTGCGTGCCTAGCTATGAATTAGAATAAAGTTGAGCCAGTCCTCTTCCTTTCAATAAGTACAGGTGGTCCTCAACTTACAACAGTTCGCTTAGTGACCGTTTGAAGTTGCGATGATGCTGAAAAAAAATGAGTTATGACCACTTTTCACACTTACGACCGTTGCAGCATCCCCATGGTCATGAGATTTACCTTCGGATGCTTGGAGGCTGACTCGCATTTACGACGGTTGCAGTGTCCCGGGGTCATGTGATCCCCTTTTGCGACCTTAAGTCGGGAAGCCAGATTCCCTTAACGGCAGTGTTACTAATTTAACAACTGCAGTGAATCGCTTAAAAAATGTGGCGAGAAAAGTTGTAAAATGGGGCAAGACTCACCTAACAAATTCCTCACTTGGCAACGTAAATTTGGGGCTCAATTGTCGTCGTAAGTTGAGGACTACCTGTACTGCACTTTTTGAAATGTCTGAGTATATTTTAGAGATTTTGGCTGTTCTTTTAAAGTATAGCATATTTGACTGTATTCAGACAACAGAAGAGGGCATGTCCTGTTGCAAGAAGCTAAGTACAGGAAGTCCTCGACTTACGACCCCAACTGAGCCCAACATTCTAACCACTGCGCCACCGCGGTTCATAAAGTAGAATTCACTTAACAACCGGGTTACTAAGTTATGAGCCATGGTGGCGTAGTGGTTAGAGTGCAGTACTGCAGGCTACTTCTGCTGACTGTCAGGTGCCTGCAGTTTGGCAGTTCAAATCTCACCAGGCTTAAGGTTGACTCAGCCTTCCATCCTTCCAAGGTGGGTAAAATGAGGACCCCAATTGTTGGGGGGCCATATGCCCCCCCGGGGACTCTGTAAATCTCTTAGAGGGGGCTGGAAAGCACTGTGAGGCGACCTATTGCTATTAACAGCTGCATTGATTCATTTAACAACTATGGTAATGTGCCAACACTCCCTTAACAACCGTATCGCTTAGCAATGGAAATGTTTGGGCTCATGGCCATGAGTCGAGGATTGCCTGTATAAGATGGGTACCCCTGTGTAGATTGTACGTCATTTTTTTCTCCCCCTTTGCTCCTTGCAGGATCTCTACTGAGATTTATTTTATTTTTTTTAATGCAAAGTCTTGGTGGATGCAACTGGACCAGTGAGATGCCCATGGGCAGCCCTTCTCCTCGGTGTGGCCCTCCTCTGATGTCAGGCCTGCCATGACAGCGTTCTTCACCAGTGTTCCCAATTGGATTCAAGATGTCAAGCAGGAAGAGGAGGAGGAGGAGGAGGTGGGCTGGAAACTAGTGGCCAGACCCAAAGCCCGAGAGAGCGAGTGCCCAGGGAACTGCCAGTATGAGCTGTCCCAAGCAGCCTTCCCTGGCGTGGAGAAGTTGAGAGCCAGCCCGGAAGCGAGACCGTACGGCTGCCCTCAGCTGCACTGCGGCAAGGCCTTCGCCTCCAAGTACAAGCTCTACAGGTAAGGCCCTTGCCATGGCTGGGGAGCTTCGGACCGGCCGGGCCCTGGGTTCAAATCCTCACCTGCTTTGAGGTGGGGAGTGAATATTGGCAGGTAGGCTGAGCTGCCCAGAGTCAGCTTGCAGGGGAGATGGCTGGAATACAAAAAATTAATAACTGAAAGAATACATAATTATTTTATGACTCTAGGTAGTCCTCGAGTTACGACTGTAATTGAATCCTGCAGTTACGGTCGTAACAGGGTCACAATGTGACTGGGCCCAACCTTATGACCTTGGTTGCTTGTGCAGTGGTTGTTAAGCGAACGTAGTGCCATTGAGCAAATGCCCTAATGGGGGAATACAGGTAGTTCTCGACTTACAACCGTTTGTTTAGTGACCAGTTACAATGGCACTGAAAAAAGGAACTGAGGAGTGTTTTTTGCACACTTGCGACCTTCGTGACATCCCCATGATCACGGGATCAAATTTCAAAAATATTTATGACGGTCGCAGTGTCTCCGGGGTCACGTGATCCCCTTTTTGACAAGCCAGGTAAATGGGGGAGCCAGACTCACTTACCAGCCGTCTTACCAACGTATCAACCACAATGATTCACTTACCAACTGCAGTAAGAAGGGTCTTAAAATGAGGCAATACTCACTTAACCAATGTCTCACTTAACAACAGAGTTTTTGGACTCAGTTGTGGTCGTAAATTAATGCCCACCTATATTGGCAGGTAGGCTAAGCTGCCTGGAGTCAGCTTCCAGGTGGATTAAAATAAAATAAAAATAATAAGTTATATTTTTTTAATAACCACAGGTGGTCCTTGAGTTATGACAGTAATTGAGCCCCACAATTAAGATTGTAAGTCACAATGGTTGTAAAGCAGGTCACCATGTGACTGGACCTGATTTTATGGCTTTTTTTTTTTTTTGCAGCAGTCGTTAAGTGAATGTTGTGATCACTGAGCAGATGCCGCAGTCCTTAAGCAAATCCACTGTTCCATAGGGACTGGTTTTTGGCCAGAAAGTGGAAATAAATGCCATTTTTCCGCAAAAGTGTCTTAAAATTGCAGTCACGTGACCGCGTGGGCTGCTGAGCACCCCAAATGCAAGTCACCTTTGACCACGAAGGAAGGTGACATCGGAGCTTCACCACCAGGTTGTAAATAGGTGGGAAGTCCCTTGTAACTTTGAACAGCTTCCAAGCAGCCAGTCATAAATGGAGGACTGCCTTTAGTCAGTTAGAGCCTGCCTGTTTTGGTTTGGCTGGTGGCAGCATTTGGTACTCATACTTTGGGGGATTCTGGAGCAGGGGTCTCCCATGTTGGCAACTTTTAAGACTCGTGGAGTTCCTCAGCCAGCCAGGTCTTCAATTGGCAAGGTTGGACACTTCTGTTATACAGATACATCCTTGAATTACAACCATATAATGGAGCCCAAAATTTCTGTGGTTAAGCGAGACGTTTTGTTAAGGGATTAGTTTGTAACCCGGTTATTAAGTGAATCTGGCTTTCCCCATTGACTTTGGTTGAGTTGGGCGGGTATAAAAAATGAATGAATGAATGAATGAATGAATGAATGAATGAATGAATGAATGATGGATGGATGGATGGATGGATGGATGGATGGATGGATGGATGATGGATGTGTATGGTTAGGAGCAGAGCAATAAACAGTTGCAATCTTTGTTTCTTTTTGTGGGATCCTTGGTGCTCTCTGAGCATGGTTGATTTCTTGTATCAGTAGATATTTCATGACCCAACTAGATAACAACAACAGCTCTAGATGATGTGAGAGATCAAACCCCACTCTCTTCTAGCACTGATGATGTTCCCTAGTTGGGTCATGAAATGTCTGTAAGAAAACAGCCAAGCTAAGAGATCATTAAGGACCCCTCAGTCCTCTTCCTCCTCCTCTTCTTTCTCCTTTTCCTCCTCTTCCTCCCTCCCCCTCCTCTTCCTCCTCCTCTTCTTTCTCCTCTTTTTCATTTAGAATAGAGCTGGAAGGGATCTTGGAGGTCTTTTATCCAGCTCCCTGCTCTGACAGGAGACCTTGTTCCATTTCAGACAGGACTCCTCAAACTTCCTCCTCCTTTTCCTCCCCCTCCTCCTTCTCCAACCTCTTCCTCCCCCCTCCCCTTCTTTTTTTTATTATAATTTATTTTTATTTTATTTTAATGCAGACATTTCATCTTTCATTAAACAGTGTGTCGTCTGGGCACAAATAATTTGTGCAGTAACAATTAAGATTTACAGCCCTACTTAATATTTTTGTCTATTCTTAATATTAATACCTAACATACCTACTATTATAACAATCCTCTTCTTAGCTTATTTAACTTTATCCCACCCTCCCCTTCTTATTCTCCTCCACTCCACTCTCAAAATATTCTCTCTTTTCTTCCCCCCCCCCCCCCCGGAATAGGCACCTGGCCACCCACTCTGCCCAGAAGCCCCACCAATGCATGTACTGTGAGAAAATGTTCCACCGGAAGGACCACCTGCGCAACCACCTCCAGACCCACGACCCCAACAAAGAAGCTCTCCACTGCCCCGAGTGCGGCAAGAACTACAACACCAAGCTGGGCTACCGGCGCCACCTGGCCATGCACGCAGCGGCCAGCGGCGACCTGAGCTGCAAAGTCTGCCTGCAGATGTTCGAGAGCACCCAGGCGCTGCTGGAGCACCTCAAGGCCCACTCGCGCAGGCCCTCGGGCAGCGCCAAGGAGAAGAAGCACCCCTGCGACCACTGCGACCGCCGCTTCTACACCCGCAAGGACGTACGGCGCCACCTGGTGGTGCACACGGGGCGGAAGGACTTCCTGTGCCAGTACTGCGCCCAGCGGTTCGGCCGGAAGGACCACCTGACCAGGCACATGAAGAAGAGCCACTCGCAGGAGCTGCTCAAGATCAAGGCGGAACCCGTGGACATGCTGGGCCTGCTCAGCTGCAGCTCGGCCGTGGCCGTGAAGGAGGAGCTCAGCCCCGTCTTGTGCATGGCCTCCAGGGAGGTGATGAGCGGCAAGGGCTTCCCTGGCATGCTCCCCATGGGCATGTACGGGGCGCACGTCCCGGCCATGCCCGGCTCAGGGATGCCCCCTTCGTTAGTCCCCAACCCTCTCCCGATGGGGATGAGCTACCCTCTGGAACCCTCCTCCCCTCCCCAGCCTCCCCCGAAGTACCAGCTTGGATCTACCTCATACTTCCCCGACAAAATCCCCAAAGCAGAGATGGACAGCTGCCTGGCCGAGCTGCCCGGAGGCCTTTCGCTGATCGCCGGCGAGCCTTCCTCCTCCTCTTCCCCGCCTCAGCCCACCAGCCTGGAGGAGACTTTGCTCTCCAAGAGCCCAGCTCTCCTTTCGGAAGCCCTCTGTGCTGCTAACATGGATTTTTCCCACCTCCTGGGCTTCCTGCCCTTGAACCTCCCTTCCTGCAACCCCCCAGTCTCCTCGGGGGGGCTGGTGATGGGTTATTCCCAGGGAGAGGCCCAGTCCCTCCTCGCCACTCTGCCGCCCCAGGAGCCCTCCTCGGGAACCGGGCCCTCGCTCGGCTTCGGGGCGCTGCATCCCTTGCCCTCGGTCTTCTCCCCGGGCTTGGGTGCCACCACTTTGCCACGTTTCCACCAAGCATTCCAGTGAGAGAAGAGCGCTGGGACGAAAGCAGAGCTTCTCCGGGCACGTGGAATCGGGGGGACGTCCGACGTGCTCGGCTTCGTTGTCTTTCCAGTAGAAAAAAAAAAAGAAGGAAAAAAAAAAGCTCGAGGGGAGGATTGGAACTGTGTACGCCCCAGTCCTGGACAGGGAAAGTAGGTTGCAGTGAATAGAATTTCAGGTATTCTCTTTTATTTTATTTTTCCTTTCCTTTCTACGTTGTTGGTAATCAGGAACCTCACGGGAGTTTCCGCAGCCTTGCTCTCCACGTATCTCCGGAGGAGCTGGAAGTCGAGGCCTGTTCCAGACGAGGGCCCAACTCACCACACTGCAGTTTTGTGTCTCCCTCGGTCCGTGCGGCGAGAAATTCCCTTTTCTCTCCCCTCCTCCTCTCCTCTCCCCCCACCCGCGACTTCCGGCGTCGGCGATTCCCGCCTCTGCAAACCGAGACTTCTCCTTCGGAGCCGTTTCCCGACCAATGTATTCCTGCAGGATCACGTTTCCTCTCGACCGTTTCCCCACTATTACGAATCAGGTAGTGCCCCAGACGCCATTCAAGGGTCTCGGGCACAGCGAAGGCACTGTTTACACCGGTGAAATCGGCCTGCTCCGGTTTCCACCTCACTACTACTAACTTTCTTCTTCTTCTTCTTCCATATCTTCCCCTGTGGGGAAAATCAAACTGGGAATAAGCTTCAGCTTTTGCCAATTTAGTTTAGCTCTCTGGAGGGTTGGGGTTTTGTTTGTTTTTTACTCTCTCTTTCCCAGATCTCTGGGCAGGTCACAAGGATCCTCCTGTCCCCACAGGACAAGCTCGCTGTGATTTTCGGGGGGTGGGGGTGGGAGTTTTTTTGAGAGGGTTTCCCAAAAGATGTTGGGGTCTAGCAATAGCAGCCAACCCTCCTTATAGGTCTCTTCCTTAAAGACTTACTGATCAGGAACAAGGCCCATCATCCTGTCCCCCGTTTCTTTTTTTTGTTTTGTTTTGTTATGTTTTTTTCCCCTAAATCTCCTCGGCCATTCTGAGACGAGCAAGCTTTATGGAGGGATGATGGGGTTTGGCCTTTGGGGCTTGAGGAAGAGGCTTCCTTCAGCTTCTTTGCTGCCTTTAGGCCGTTTCTGGGCAGCAAGTGTGCAAGTCGCCTTTTCACCAGCAGCACCCGTGCCCGCTGAGCCCCACCCGCAACATGAGTACGCCAACCTTGCAGGAAGGAATTGTGGGGCAAACACGCCGGGTGAGGCAGAGGTGAGGCAGCCTTGCTTTCGGCCGATTCAGCTGCCTTCTTAGGAGGAGTCCAATAACCTTTTTATGGGGTGGATGAGTGGTGGGGGTAGGGGTGTAACCAACAGCCCCTTATTTTCATGCTCCTTTCCTTCCAGCAAGGTTGGTTCACCTCCTCTAAGCTCCAGAGCCCCAATGCTCCCTTCTCTCTCCCTGCAAGGCGCCCAGCGCTGGCCTCCCGTAAGTAAAATGAGGATTGCGGGCCCACCACCTTTGCTTCGGTCAAAGCAAACTGAAGCAGGGAGGCCACAGAGATGCCCTCTTGGCTGACCAGGGGGGGCCTTCCTGGTCGGCTTTTATGCCTGCCTTAAGCAAGTGATGGGCCATTTTGGACACAGTGGAAACAGCGGCAGCAGAGCAAAGTCTTCTGTATGCTCTTCCTGTCGTGCAGAGTTCTCCAAACTTTCTGGCTTTGCAGAACGGCGAGGAGGGGATGGTTCCACTGGTGTGCGCGCGCAGGTCCATTTGCACAAGCGGCGGTCACAAAAATGAAGTGTGCACACCCACAAGTATGCGGCCTGGTTTTGAATGGCTCACGGCCTGGTAGCGGGTAGCGTGGCCTAGGGGTTGGGGACCCCCTGCCATCCTGTCTGTTTCTCCTGGGTTCATTTGCAGGCTGCTTGGCACGTCCCGTTCTTCTCGATTCAGAGACGGGTCGTGTTTGAAAGGCCGAAGCCTGTGGTTCAGCCTCCCCGTGTTCCCAAGGCCCACGGAACGTCCACTCGGAAAGGGTGGCAGGATTGGCCCCATTTTCTAGGCAGGAAAATGAGCCTTGAGAGGCGAGCCCGCTCAGAATGTAACCTGTAATTTAATTTAAACCTGGGGGATTAAATACGGGAACTACAGTGGCTTTCAAAGGTGTCGTGTCCCTATTCTCACCCTTCACTCTCCACCCCCCACTCCCCAGCCGGGGGCTCTTGTGCAAGTTACATGTTGGCCATCTCTGTCTTACTTCCCCGTCGTCTCCTGAGTGAACTGTCTTTATTGTGTCTATTACAGTGAATACCTCATGATAACCCGGTCTCTGCTCTTACCCTCTCGCCTCTCGAGGCCTCCTCTGGGGTGGGTCCACCTCCATGCATTTTGGGGTATCCCCGCAGGCCCCTTCCTTTTTACCTCATATGCAGGGAGCGGAGCGACGGGGGCCTGCCGTGGCTCTCCTCCCTGCCTAGATTTGTTAAGGTGATCTCTGCAATAATGCCTCCAATTGCATTTGCTGCTCTTTCTCGAATAGCAGACGCTTTTTAAAAAATTCTCTTGGCTTCTTCCTTGTAATTCCAGATTGCTTTGAAAATCTAGCCTCCATCCCCATCGGCTTCGGTTCTTCGCTGCTTCATAAGCGAGATCCCTTCTGCCCTGGGCCTAGTAGGCCTTCTACGTTAGGCTTCGACAGCCTCTGCCTTTTCTCGGAGCCTGTTCTTCACGATCTGTTTCATGTTTTGTATAAGACTTACCTCAGCAATCGCATGTGGCACTGAGTTCCACAGGCCCTGCTTCCTGGTCTTCGTTGTAAGACGTTGCCTTTCTGATTTTCAGCGTGTGCCTTGCACTGGAGGGTGCCTGGGCATCTCCTGATGGTTTTCAGTATTTTTAAATACCTCGGTTGCATTTCCTGTTACTCTCTTTTCAAATATAGTTGCACATTTTCCTCTTATGCAATCCTCATATCCCTACCTCAAAACTTACGAGAAGAAGAAGGAAAAAAAAAAAGCATATTCCACATTTCAGTTTCTTCAGGATGGCATTGGACTTCGACATAAAGCTTATTTGCTGGCTTAGTTTGCAACTTCGGGCACTTGCTGTCTCTTCTCTGGCCTTCAGCTTGATCGTTTTAGCAAAAGTTGCGTGCAAGAGAGCGTTCCAGATCCTAAACCCTCCTCTGCTGGGGTTGCTTCTTCCTTCGTTTTCACTACCCAACCAAAGATAGAATTCTTTTTAAAAAAAGGCAGAGCATTCTTGTCTGTATCAAAAGACGACTCTTTCCCGTTAGGAAAAAGAAGAAAATGGGTTTATTTCCACCCTAGATTCAACACCGATGCTGAAAAAAATGGCAGCAGTGGTTTGAGTTTTATTCAGCCAGATTTTCTGCCAGCCGAATCTCTTTGCTGCTGCTTGCTCAGCTTGTATAGCAGTAAAAATGACATTAAGTATGAAAAAAAAAATCATACAAGAAAAGGTGGGGAAGATCCAAGCGTCAATCATCTTTCTTACAAAAGAGCTGTAAGATCAAATATTCCTAAGTACTACTGAACTACTCTCTCCAATTCCAGGCAATAGTTTTCCAAAGATAAGAGTGGCCCACAAATATTTTTGGGTGGTTTTTTTTTTGGATTTTGTGTGGCATGATGGGCAATGAAAAGGAAGCTTGTTTAGTCTTTTAATGAGGTGAAGGGCCTAAAAGGGTCTTTATCCATGTAGCTACAGGTGTAGCCTTTTAAAGAATAGATGGTATAAAATTGTGCCTCGCCAATCCAAGAAATGTGTTGCGGCTTTTATTTTGCTTAGAGCCAGACCTCTGCGAGGGAAGAACTTCTGTTATCGAAAATAAAGTGGTTTTGTTTTTCAATCACGGTGTTGGGGTGGGGGGAAAAAAACAGAATGAGGGAAAAATAGAATAATATTTCTCTATCGTGGGGGAAAAGACCGTTGCTGGCCTACTTAGGTGGCTTTCAGTTTTGAACCAAAGTGCTCTCGGTTTGAGGGGGGAAGGAGAGAGGACTTCACAAATTTTCGCCCTGGAGTAAAATTAACCAGACTTTTAAGTCAATGTCCTGGTCAATTTCACTGTCGGCTAATGAGCACTTAAAAAAGGGAGGATTGAGCCTCCCTGCCCTTCCCAGGGTTAGTCCTGCAGTAGAAGGGAAGGAAACTCTGATCTTCAGAAAATTCATTTGTACGTGACGTCAGAAGTTTTGTGTCGCAGGAAAAATCGGAGAGCTCTTGCCTTGCCATTTGTGAGCCTTTCCTTTTGGGGATGGGTTTAATGTGTTAATCTACAGACGCTCTCCCCTGCTGGCAGGAAAGTCTAAACCAGGGGTGTCAGTCAAACTCGATTTCCTTGACGGCCACATCAGGGTTGTGTTTGACCTCGGGAGGCCAGGGTGGGCATGGCCAGCTCGACACCACTCGTGCCAGGGGCGCCTGTGGTGGATCAAGCACTCTGCCAGCGAAAATGGGCTCCCGAGCTCCGTTTTCGGCTGTGACGGCCTCCTGCAACCTTCTGCCAGCGAAAACAGTGCTTGGAGAGGGACGGCCCTCCCGAGTTCCATTTTCGCTGGCAGAGGCACCAAGGGCCGGTCCTTTGCTGTTTCCAGGACGGCTCCCCGGGACTTGAGTTTGATACCCCTGGTCTAAACCATAAAGTGGGAAAAATCCTATTTAAACTTTGTGTTAGTTGGCAACCAACTGGCCTTGAATTAATTGTGCTTTCCAAATAGCCATTTTTTAAAAAAAAAAAATCCTAAAACTACATCCTTGGATTTGCTCCTAATGTTAGTTTGCAAAAACCTCTCTTATTCCTTTTTAAGTAGGATTTGTTTACCTCGCATATGTTTTATTGCCATTGATCTATTTGCCCGGGATGGCTGTTTTCTTCTCCTCTTCCTCCTGAAGAAGAAGAAGATAGCACCTTCATTTTCCCCAATCTCCTCGAATTTACAACAGATAGCTCACCATGGGGTGATCGGATCCTCTCCGTGTCCTGGAAGATTTGATAGGATCAGACCTTTGGGATAAGGTCTCTGGGTCAGCAGATGCCAGCTGCACAAAAGCTGATAACAAAAAGGCGATTTTAGGGCATAGTCAAGGACGGGAGCAGTCAACCATGGAAACCTTGCAACTTGTGGACTTCAACTCCCAGAATTCTTGAGCCGGTGGCCCGCAAAACGTATTTTAGGTGGTTGTTTTTTCTGTGGCCTGATGGGGGAAAGGAAAGGAAGTTTGCTTAGTCTTTTGGAGTCTTAAAGAGAGTCTTCAGGTAGCTGCAGGTGTAGCCTTTTAAAGTATCGAGAGTATAAATTTGTGCCTCGCCAATCCAAGAAAGTGTTGCATTTTCCTTAGAACAGTCTTCTGCAAGGGAAGAACTGGCTGGCTCAGGAATTCTGGGAGTTGAAGTCCACAGGTCGTAAAGTTGCTCACCCTGGCCAAGGGGCTTTTTGGTTGCCTTTTTCCTACTTGGTAATCTCATCTCATCTGCTTTCTGCCTTTCAACCTTTTTATTGAGAGTTGCTACCATGGCGGCCCAGTGGTCAGAATGCAGCATTGCAGGCTAACTCTGCCATCTGCCAGCAGTTCAATTCTCACCGGCTCAAGGCCGAACTCAGCCTTCCCTCCTTCCGAGGTCGATAAAACGAGGACCCAGATTGTTTGGGGGGCAGAGGCTGACTCCGTAAACCGCTTAGAGAGGGCTGTGAAAGCACCGTGAAGCGGTATAGAAGTGTTAAGCGCTAGTGCTATTTTGCATTCTCGGTGCCAGGTTTAGCTCGTGTCTCTGGTATTATTTTTGCCCCCAAATGTTTATTGTTGCTGGCTTTGCTGTACCAGCCCCACCATTCTTCCTTTTGCAAAGCTAAATCACAGGACATTTCAAACTCTTCGTTCAGAGTCTTTTCTTCCCTTTGGCTTAGCAGCAAGCAGACTGACCGAGTGGTTCTGTTAGGATTTCTTTCCAGTGTATATATTAAATTCTAATCAATTGTTTGTATCTTTCCTTTGGCTGGCTAAAATTTTGCAATTTTGGTGGTTGTTTTTTTTCCCTCCTCCTAAGAGAGCAAATTATTCAGGATTATAGAGCAAAAACCTCCCGGGTGCTTCTCTCTTCCCCCCCGAATTTTCATCCTTCCCTTCTGTATTTCAGAATATGCCTCGGATTCAGGGGGTTGCCCATCCTAGGAAAAAACTTCCTAAATTCTTCCTTCACCGCCAGTGGGATTAATTTGAATCCCCCCCCCATAAGAAAGAGGCCCTGCATAGCCCTAATGCTTTTGGAGTGATCCATGGGAATCAGTAACTTAAACGGAAAATGCCCCCACAAAGGGGAAAGTGTTTTAAGTGAGCTCTGTAATAAGAGACCAACTTTCTCTCTGTTATTTGTTCTCAAGACTTATTTTATTCGACACACACACACACACTGGTCATTCTGCTTTGTTTGAAGACTTTCTGCATTTTATAGTATTGGGAATATTGGATTTATTTTGGATGACGGACCCCATTGTCCCCTTATGGCAGTTAAGAATCCTGAAAAACAACCCAAATTCTCTGCCTGTGTGATAGGCTCACAGCTGGTCCCCGAACGTTCCCTCTTCCGTCGGCACGTCCCGTATGAACGGATCCAGCTTTCCCACCGTGATTTATGTAATTTCCTACTTTGGGACTTCATCCCAAGATGCCCACCCCAAAATGTGTCGGAATGGGGCAACTTGGAGCAGCCAACTCGCCGAGGCCAACACAGCGCAGCTAATTCACCATGGAATAACAACTCGCTGCAGGACAATTCAACCATTTTTCAGTATTTAAAGTAATTTTAAAACTTGTTTTGTCGTTCCCATTTCATTCTTTCCCTCCTTTTGCATCCTCCCTTTAATGGTTCTATTCCACCAATTTCTCCAATGTTAAGTGTAACTCATGACCCACGGCGAGTTGGTTGCACCGAGTTATCCTAGACCCAAATGGGTTGTTCTCCCAGTTTTGCAGTCATCCAAAAATAAGATATATATTCTTCCCCCTTTTAAAAACGACAAATTGAAAAACCAATTTTCTGCCCCAATTTGTGGTTGGTTCTCAAATTCCTTCATTTTCTGAGAGTTGTGTGGTTTGGGTTAAAAGAGAGAAAAAATTACCGATTGTGTGTTAAATGAAAAAATACATTTTTTTTTTTTGTTGAACGGGGTGGGACAGCCTATCTTGAGGATCGAACAACTAGCTTCTGGCATTCCTCTGCCCATTTAACGATCCTGTATCATAGGTCCTACCTGTGCAAGAGGGGGCGCCTGTCAGGACAGGTGTTCTCACCTTGATTTGAAGAGGAACTAGGAATTCAGTCCATTGGGTCACTCTGTGTAATTTTTGGCCTCTTGGAGATGGGTGGACTTCAACTCCCAGAATTCCCCAGCCAGGAGAGCTGGGAGACTTTTGGGAGTTGAAGTCCATCCATCTCCAGGTGGCTCAGGTTGAGAAACAATGGCTTACGTAGCTGCCTTTATTGTTTAGAGCACTGTTTCTCAACCTTGGAAGCTTGAAGATGGGTGGACTTCAACTCCCAGAATTCCCCAGCCAGCGCTGCTGGCTGGGGGATTCTGGGAGTTGAAGTCCACCCATCTTCAAGCTACCAAGGTTGAGAAACACTGGTTTAGAGGAATTTTGTGTGTGTGTTTCTTTTTAATCAGAGCCCTCCCTCCTGCCCGACGTGGAACTCCTTACCCAACCGAGCACTTTTTCCTCTAAACACAGCAAATGACCTCTTTTTTTAATCTGAATATTGCTGGACTTTTTTTTTTTTTCCCCCCAAGTCCCGGTTTTGAAAAGAAAAAAAAAAAAAAAGATTTTGAAGTGCCATTAGGAAACATAACAGCTCATCACTGTTCAGTTTGGGGTTTCTTTTCTTCTTTTTTTTTTTTTTTGGTCTTACAGAATTAAGTTTTAAAATGAAAGAGGGTGTCTTTGTTATTGTTTTTTAAAATGAAATTGCTTATTAAAACGTTTGAAGTATGACGCCTTGTGTGGGTTTTTTTTCTTTTCCTGGAGTCGGGGCAGTTCGAGGAATTACTTAGCCGCGTTAAGTAGCACCCACCCATCCATACGGCAACCGGAATGGGCTACGGTAAAGTTCTACATTTAGGCAAGAAAAACCAAATGCACGGGTATAGAATCCGTGATGGGGAACCTATGGCACAGGTGGCACGGGGAGCCCTCTGCGGGCACGCGAGCCGTCGCCCAGCTCAGCCCCACCCCGCATGCACGCGCGCCTCCTGCCGGCCAGCTGATTTTCAGGTCTCTGCCACGCAGAGGGGGAGGGTCGCGCGCACATGCGGGAGATGGGGGGAGCACGGGGGACAGGGCACCTCCCCCTTGCGGCCCGTTTTGGGACCAAAAGCCTCCTGGGACCAAAAATGGGCTGTGCGGGGTGTGGTGACCCCCCCCGCTTTCCTGGAGCCTGGGGAGGGTGAAAATGGCCTCTCCCCACCCCTCTGGAGGGCGAAAATGCCTTCCCAGAGCCTCCGCACGAGCCCTGTACTTACCTGACATCCAAAACGGGCCCCGCGGAGACTCCGGGAGGGGAGGGGAGGCGTGGGTGGGGCCAGCCGAAAATCAGCTGGCCAGTGTGCGCCTGCGCGCTGAACCTGAGCTAGGGCAACAGTTTGCGTGCCTGCAGATATGGCTCCGCGTGCCACCTGTTGCATGCGTGCCATAGGTTCGCCATCTCAGGGAAAGAAGACATGGAATAGAATAGAATTAGAATAGAAGAGTAGAATAGAATAGAACAGAACAGAACAGAACAGAGAATGGAATGGAATGGAACGGAACGGAACGGAATGCAGAATGGAATGGAATGGAATGAAAAATGGAATAGAATTGGAATGGATAGGTTAGAATAGGAATAGAATAGAATAGAATAGAATTAGAATAGAATAGAATAGAATAGAATTAGGATAAAATTAGGATAGAATAGAATAGAATGGATGTTGATCTTACCTGACATGTCTCTTCTCAGTGTGCTGCTGGGGAATAGAATAGAATAAACAGAACAAAACAAAGAATAGAACAGAGTAAGAAAGTATAGAATAAAAAAGAATAGAACAAAACAGAACAGAACAAGAAATAATAGACTAGAATAAGAAGTAATGCCACAGAACAGAACAGAACAAATAATAGAACAGTGCCAGTGGCGCACTAGTAAAAGTGCTGATTTGCAATAAAGCAACTTTTGCGGATCGAAATAACGGGAAGTGTGGAAGCCAATGAAAATGAATCGAAACGAACACCAGGCTGGCATTTGCACAAACGGAACCAACCGGCCAGGAACGGAATGGCTGTTTCAGCTGCATCAGGGACACAGATTTTGCTCCGCTGCCCAGTCACACCGGGTGTAAGGTTTGTGGTGTCCTTGTTAAGGGGAAGGGGTGATAACAGGCTTTGGAGCCCTGTATTTCCAATCAAAGCGTCTACCACAGGCAAACGCAGGTAAGTCCTTGACTTATGACCGCAGTTGAGCCTATACGTTGCTAAGTGAAACATTTCTTAGGTGAGTTTCCCCCCATTTTACCACCTTTCTTGCCACAGTTGTTAAGTGAATGGCTGCAGTTACATTAGTAACCCTGGTCGTTAAATGAAGCTCATTGACTTTGCTTGTCAGGTCGCAAAAGGGGATCGCGTGACCGTCATAAATAGGAACCAGTCGTCAAGCACCTAAAAGTAAATCACACGAACTTGGGATCCTGCAATGGCCGTAAGTGTGGAAAACGATCGTAAGTCACTTTTTTCAGTGCTGTTGCAACTTCAGACGGTCACTAAATGAACTGTCGTAAGTTGAGGACTGCCGGTAAGAGTTTGTTTGCCATGAGCACATTTATGAGAACCAAAGTTTGCGTCCTCATCTTCCTTCGTGCAAGTCAAACACAGACATTCGTTTAGTGACTGCTTGAAGTTACAACGGCTCTGAAAAAAAGTGACTTAGGACCGTTTTTCACACTTAGGACCATTGCGGCATCCCCGTGGTCACATAAAACCTAGACGCTTGGCAACTGGTCCATATTTATGACGGTCGTAGTGTCCTGGGGGGTGGGTGGGTCACGTGATCCCCTTTTGCGACCTCCTGACAAGCCGAGGCAATGGGGGGAAGCAAGATTCGCTTAACAACCGCATTCTTCGCTTAAGAAACCACAGGTCATTCTGTGTTGAGAAAGGTCGTACCGTGGAGCAAAACCCACTGAACCACTGTCTCGCTTAGTAGTGAGAATTTTGGGGCCAAATATAGTCGTAAGCCAAGGACCATTTGGAAAGACAGCATGAATTGAGTATCATTCTGATTGCCCAAAGCAGTCTAGATATTATCCCAATCTCGATTAAAAACCTGCTGGAGAAATTCTAGGACGATCATTTCCTTCTTAAACCAGCATAAATCACTTGTACTCCAGGAAACCTGTTTACCCCAATGACCCACGGTGGCGCAGTGGTTAGAGGGCAGTACTGCAGCCTGCTTCTGCCGACTGCCTGCAATTTGGCAGTTCGAATCTCACCAGGCTCAAGGTTGACTCAGCCTTCCGTCCTTCCAAAGTGGGTAAAATGAGGATCCAGATTGTTGGGATGACTCTGTAAACTGCTTAGAGAGGGCTGTAAAAGCACTGTGAAGCGGTATATAAGTCTAAGGGCTATTGCGAAGGAAGGAAGGAAGGCACGGTGACCCAGTGGTTAGAATGCCGTATTGCAGGTTAACTCTGCCGACTGCCAGCAGTTCGATCTTGACTGACTCAAGGTTGACTCAGCCTTCCGTCCTTCCGAGGTCGGTAAAATGAGGAGCCAGATTGTTGGGGGAAAGAGGCTGACTCTGTAAGCTGCTTAGAGAGGGCTGTGAAGCATTATGAAGCGGTATATAAGTGCAAGGGCTATTGCTTGTGAAGGAAAGAAAAAGGAAAGGAAGGAAAGAAAAAGGAAAGGAAGGAAGGAAGGAAGGCATGGTGACCCAGTGGTTAGAATGCCATATTACAGGTTAACTCTGCCGACTGCCAGCAGTTCGATCTTGACTGGCTCAAGGTTGACTCAGCCTTCCGTCCTTCCGAGGTAGCGCAGTGGTTAGAATGCAGCACTGCAGCCTAATTCTGCTGACTGCCGGCTGCCTGAAATTTGGCAGTTCAAATCTCACCAGGCTCAAAGGTTGACTCAGCCTTCCGTCCTTCCGAGGTGGGTAAAACGAGGACCCAAATTGTTGGGGGCCAGAAGCTTGTGAAGCACTGGGAAGCAGTACATAAGTTTAAGTGCTATTGCTAACATAGTCCCAAAGGTGCTATTTTCTTTTCAGGAGGCAACTGGACTTTCGACTTTTTTTTTTTCTTTTGAAGACGTTTCGCTTCTCATCCAAGAAGCTTCTTCAGCTCTGACAGGATACTGGGGAACGTCAGAGCTGAAGAAGCTTCTTGGATGAGAAGCGAAATGTCTTCAAAAGAAAAAAAAAAAAAGGAAGTTCAGTTGCCTCTTGGAAAAAAAGCACTTTTGGGACAATTACGGAAGGCTGAGAATCTCTACAGACCCCAGGATAAGCGTTTCTCACCCTGAGCGACTTTTACCTGTGCTGGCTGGGGAATCCATACAGTCCATACAGCTCCAAGTTGCTCAGGTTGAGAAACAGGGTGAAGCCAAAGAAGGCAGTTGGAACAGTGGTGAAACGTAAAATTTGTTACTACCGGTTCTGTGGCCGTGGCTTGGTGGTGGTGGTGGGCTTAATATGACTGAATGGGCGTGGCCAACTTTTTTTTTTTTTTTTTACTTTTAAAATCATTTTTTCTACAACCTCTTCGGCTGAAGAGGTTGTAGAAAAAATGCTTTTAAAAGCCTTTGACGATCCCAGCTGAGCTGCGCAATCATCAGAGGCTTTTTTTTTACTTTTAAAAGCATTTTTTTTTCAGCCAAAAAGGTTGTAGAAAAAAATGCTTTTAAAAATAAAAGCCTCTGATGATTGCACGGCTCAGCTGGGCAATGGGGGAGGGGGCGGGGGGGCAGGGATTTTTGCTACCGGTTCTCCAAACCACCCGCCTCCATCGTTACTGGATCGGGCGACCCGGTCCGAACCGGGAGCATTTCACCTCTTGAGTTGGAAGGATCCAAATCCTTTTGCAGCCCCAATTTACTCCCGAGGACCCAGCTTGTGGGGGCAATAAGCTGACTTTGTATAAAATATACAAAAGTATGAAGGCTATTGCTTAACGCACTGTAAGCAGCCCTGAGTCTCTGGAGAAGGGCGGCATATAAATCAAATTAAAATAAAATAATAATAAAAAAAATAATAGGAAGGATTCAGCATTTCCCAAAACAAGCATTTCTCCTCAATATGATAAGGTGGCAATGTTCTAAAAATACAGGGGGGCTGCTTAGAGCAGAGGTCCCCAACCTTCACATTAAACCATCCCATCTCCCTCCCCACCTCCTAGTACCAGGCCAAACCGGAACAGTTCAGGAATCCTGGTTTAGATCAGGGGTCTCCAACCTTGGCAACTTTAAGACTTGTGGACTTCAACTCCCAGAATTCCCCTAGCCAGCCACAAGTGCACAAATCTTAAAGTTGCCAAGATTGGACACCTTTGCAAAAAAAGGCTTCTTTCTTTCTTTCTTTCTTTCTTTCTTTCTTTCTTTCTTTCTTTCTTTCTTTCTTTCTTTTTCTTTCTTTCTTTCTTTCTGTTTCTCTTCTCTCCATCTTTCTTTCTTTCTACTCTTTCCTCTCTTTTTTTTTAAGGAGTCCACAAGTCTTAAAAATTGCCAAGGTTGGAGACCCCTGGCTTAAACCACCTGGTACGTACCCCTAGGAAAAGCATCATCTCCACCCTACTCCAAGATGGAAATGTCATTTATCAATTAATTTACCCAACGTTAGCATTCCCCCGATTTAAGCAAAATCTCCCGTTTTACAAAAACCAGGATACGCGCCCGCACCCCGTTTCTGCATTCCGTCACAAAGACTAAAAACTTCCCAACGGTGACATGAACCGTTTCTCGAAAAATCGGATCGTGGCAGGAGGGTTCGAAAATATCTAACAAAGGCGCCTCGGACAACGGTGGGTTTATTTATTTACATTTGGGCTCAAAAACAGTACAGTTAAAAATACAGCGTGGCTGGAGCAGGTCCAGTGGGGCAGGGGGAAAACGACCCACTCAAGTCAAACTGAAGTTCACCCCCCCCCACACACATATACAAGGAATCCCTTGGCCCAACCTAGGTTCTGGCTGATGTGACCTCGGGGTGGTCAGCGATGGGATGGACAAGGCCAAGAAAGCCTGTCCAGATTTCCTTGCTTGAGCCTTTGGGAGACCTTGCATCCATCTAGGCAGGGCAAAAGCTGGGGAGGGGGGCAGAGGAAGGGAAGGGATGTGAACGAGGTGGTCACTGTGAGAAATTACATTTTTTAAACTTCTTTTTAAGATATGCTCACAGGAAATGGAAGCCTTTCCTTCCACGTAACACATGTAGGATCCAGGCCCCCCAAAAAAATTTGAGTTTTTTTTTTTTCTAAAAAAAAATCCTCAGATGAAAATACTGTGTGAAGTGCTCTAGGTCTCAGTGGGGGGTGGGGGCAAATCTTACCGCAACTTGCTTTTATTTTCTTTTTCCCCCAGCAGTGTTAAAATTTAAAAAAAAAGAAAAGAAAAACCCACATTCTTGTTCACACAGAAAATGTCCAAAGAATGTCTTTAGTGGTTTTTTTTCCCAGCAATTCCAGCGATTTGGGGTGATTTTTTTTCTTTTTGCAAAACTCCAGCACAAGCAAAATTTCGAGTTTCCCATATTGAATTTTTTTTTTCAGCGTCAGGATAAAGATCGGTGGGCGGGTGAATTCATTCCCAAGTCGCGCTCCCAAAACGGCGTTTGCACAGAGACCGATAAAAAGAGACGAGGGACAGAGGCTGAACGGGGGAAAGGACGTGGCTCTTTGCCCGGGCTGGCTGGAGAGGAGGGTGCAGGGGAGGGGAGCATGGTTTTATGAATACCTGGAGAACCGAGGGCAGCGATTCCTTTCGGAAATGCAGGGCTGGCCCAAGTCCTTCCCTTGTTCCCCCCCCCCGATTGCCAGAGTTTTCTCTTGAGCCATGGACTCCTTGGCACATGAACATGGCAATGTCACTCGTCTGGTGGTTGTTTTTTTGGCTCAGGGTCTCCCATCTTATCATCCAGACCTTTTGGGGAGGAAGGATCCCCCAAAAATCTCTCCAGAGCTGCATCCTCAGATGTGCTGACGTGTTCAAGAGCCACCAGTCCCACATCCCTTATCGTTCTTCCTGTTAAAACTGGAGAATGCCGTCACCGTTTCGGCACAACTTTTTCGGCACGAAAAGAGTCCCGAGACGGGCAGATGAGAAGTTTTATAGAGTTTGAATGTCCCTTCTGAAAAAAATTGCACTTATCTCGCTCGGAAATAGCACGTCTGCAGCTCCGGATAGAGAGTTGCTGGTTTAACCCGAGAAAACGCCAGCAAACCAGTTTTCGGCATCCTCCTGGCACCGCAGCGCCCGCCATCTTCAGCACGGGCCTAGCGAAAGGCGGTGGGAGAATCTCTCCTCCTGAATTCCAGAACGACCGCTGCAATCGTGAGCGACGGTCGAAAAGTAGACAGAGGAATATTCATTGTGAGAGATGGACTGGCGTGTTTTTTGTTTTTTAAAAAAATCCCCTAGATCCAGAATAGCGTAGAATTAAAAAGTAAAGAAATCTATACACCCTTCCCTCCAGGAGATTCCCCGATTCCATGGATATTGTGCCAAAAATTACATTCCAAGAGTTCAACTTTTGTTTTCGTTTTAAGTTCCTGCGTCCTGCTCCCGAAGGATCTTTTTTTTTTTTCCCCCTTGGGAGAAACAGGAAAAAGTTTCCCAGATTCCTTCCTAGGAGGAAACCAAAGCATGGCGGTGAATCTGTGCCATTGGGTGTGCCGGCGCCTTCAGTCTATTTTCACCGCGGCGTAAATTTTGCGGACAAACATGTAGGCTGCATAGAAGCCAATAGTCCCCGTCAGGAGCCAGAAAGAAAGCACCATGAGGGCGGTGTAGCCGAAATACAGCAAGGAGGGGATGAATTCCACGATGTCCAGCTGGAAGAGAAGAAAAATGGAGTTTAGAGGAGGAGAAATTAAGGGGGTGGGGAGAGCTGAACCCCATTAGCTCCCCTTCAGGGACACAAAGAAGGACTAGGGGGGACAGGATAGCAGTCTTCCAGTATTTGAGGGGCTGCCCCAAAGAAGAGGGAGTCAAGCTATTCTCCAAAGCCCCTGAAGGCAGGACAAGAAATGATGGTTGGAAACTAATTCAAGGTGAGAAGCAACCTGGAATTAAGGAAAAACTTCCTGACAGTGAGACCGACCAACCGGTGGAACTGCTTGCCACTAAGAAGATGTGGGTGCTCCATCATTGGAGGTTTTTAAGAAGAGACTGGACAGCCGTTTGTCCAGAATGGGATAGGGTCTCCTGCTTGAGCAGGGGGTTGGACTAGATGACCTCCAGGGTCCCTTAAAGCTCTGTTATTCTGATGCCCTCAGCAAGCGCTCTACATGGGGCTCCCCTTGAGGAGCACCCGGAGGCTCCAACTGGTCCAGAATGCGGCCGCGCGGGTGATTACGGGAGCGACATGGAGCTCCCATGTAACACCTCTCCTGCGCGAGCTGCACTGGCTCCCAGTGGTCTTCCGGGTGCGCTTCAAGGTGTTGGTTCTCACCTTTAAAGCGCTCCATGGCTTAGGGCCAGGGTACTTACGAGACCGCCTTCTGCCACCAATTGCCTCCCACCGGCCAATACGCTCTCACAGAGAGGGCCTCCTCAGGGTGCCATCGGCCAAGCAATGTCAGCTGGTGGCCCCCAGGGGGAGGGCCTTCTCTGTGGGGGCACCCGCCCTCTGGAATGAGCTGCCTCCTGGGATACGACTGATCCTGGACCTCCGGACCTTCCGTAAAGCCCTGAAGACGTTTTTATTTCAGCAAGCCAGCCTGGCCTGAATAGGTTTTATAGGTTAGTTTTTAATTATATAGCTTGGGGTTTTAAATTGGGAGGCCGATTAATTTAATTTATTTTTAGTTATCTTAACTTTTATATTGTATGTTATTTTAATTCTCGGCTGTTCACCGCCCTGAGTCCCTTCGGGGAGAAGGGCGGTATATAAATTCAATAAATACTAATAATAATAATAATAATAAGCCAGAAATATTGTCCACCTTGAAAAATGTGGCCGCCTATTGATACTTTTGCCATCATGTAACATTCTCCTCGGCTTCTATGGCTAGTCCTCAATTTATGACCGGCCCCAAAGTTCAAAGTTGCAATGGACCCACCCCTCAAAAAGGAACTTATGACCCAGAGTCAAAGTCCCGACATCCGCCCCTGCAGTCATGTGACAACATACCATAAAACAACATGACATAACAACACCATAACATAAAACGTAAGACATGACAAAGCAGAAGGAAAGAGGACCTTATTCACGAAGTAGAAGATCGCGTAGATGAGCACGTAGAAGGCAGATCCTCCGGACACCAGGAAGGTTCTCCACCACCACCGATAATCCTGCCAAGATGAGCAGAACCACCTTGGGTTACAGCTAGTCCTCAAGTTACAACCATTCGCTTAGTGACGGTTCGAAGTTACGAAGGTTATTGAAAAAAGGGACTTGCCAACAGTCCTTGCAGTTACGACCGCTGCTGCGTCCCTATGGGTCACAGGATCTCAATTCGGGCACTTGGCAACTGGTATGTCTTTATGAGGGTTGCAGCATAGCTTCTGACGACCAAAGTCAATAGGTAAAGAGCCGCGGTGGCGCAGTGGTTAGAGTGCAGTACTGCAGGCTACTTCTGCTGCCTGCCGGCTGCCTGAAATTTGGCAGTTCAAATCTCACCAGGCTCAAGGTTGACTCAGCCTTCTGTCCTTCCGAAGTCAGTAAAATGAGGACCTAGATTGTTGGGGGCAATTATGCTGACTCTGTAAACCGCTTAGAGAGGGCTGGAAAGCACTGGGAAGCGGTATATAGGTCTAAGGCAGTGTTTCTCAACCTTGATAGCTTGAAGATGAGTGGACTTCAACTCCCAGAATCCCCCAGCCAGCAGTACTGGCTGGGGGATTCTGGGAGTTGAAGTCCACCCATCTTCAAGCTTCCAAGGTTGAGAAACACTGGTCTAAGGGCTATTGCTAAAGACAGATTCACATCATGATCTCACAATTTACTTAACAAGGGCAGTGATTTGCTTAACAACTGTAGCAAAAAAATGGTCATAAATGGGGCGCAATGCTGCACTTTAAGCACTGTGCCACTAGGGCTCATAGGAAGGAAAAAGGAAGGAAGGAAGGAAGGAAGGAGGGAGGGAGGGAAGGAAGGAAAGAAAGGAGGGAGGAAGGGAGGAAAATATTGCAGTAGCACTTATATACCACTTCACAGTGCTTTACAGCCCTCCCTAAGCAGTTTACAGAGTCAGCCTCTTGCCCCCAACAGTCTGGGTCCTCATTTTACCCACCTCGGAAGGACGGAAGGCTGAGTCAACCTTGAGCCTGGTGAAATTTGAACTTGCAGTAATTGCAGGCAGCTGGTGTTATCTTAACAGTGCTTTAGTCTGCTGCACCACCAAGGCTCTGTCTCTCACCAAATTTCTTCTATGAGCCTCAGAGTGTCTCTACTACCCCTTCTCCCACTGTTATGGTAAAGATTTTCTGCCCAAATTCCTTCTCTGGATCCCAAGCCATAGATTTTGACTTAGAGGATAACTTTATTGTTACTTTAAATGTACATTAATCGGCCTACATTAAAACGAGAGTTTACACACACCCAGCTCTGCGAGACCCAGAACCATCCCTGCCCCTCAGAGGCCCGAGATTCTGGGGTCCGTGCTAGACCTGGGTTCCCCAGTCCTGCGACACCCCCACCCCCCACCTTCTCCCCCTTACCTCGGCACAGAGCTGGAAGTACACCATGACGATGCTGATCTGGGAACAGGAGACCACCAGGATGATAAACACCAGGAATAAGAAGCCAAAGAGGTAGTAGAATTGATTCTCCCAGATGGCCTGAATCGAAGAAAGGCGAACAGACATTCAAAAGTCTTGGTCATCACCTCCAAAGCCCTTCGTGGCATGGAACTGGGCTACCTGAGGAAACCATCTCATACACACACACAAACACACACACGCCCCACTCTAGAAGAAGGAACCTGATGAGGTCCCAGCAGGCCAAGGGAAGGGACTTTTCTGCTGTGGCCCCTGGCCTCTGGAACAGAATGGAATAGGAGACTTGGAAGGGACCTTGGAGGTCTTCTAGTCCAACCCCGCTTTTTTTCTGCCCCAGCTACGGACCCCAAAGAACGCAGCACACACAAAGTCCGGACAAACCTTAGTTTACTAATTAAGGACTACTGATGAGCTTTCTTAGTAGTTGTTCGAACACAAGTACAGTTTAAATCAGTCTTTTCTGAACAAGGGCTGTTAATTTAACTTCATTAACAGCCGACAAGAATCCAAAGAATAATAACTCAGTTCTGAGGCACGGTATTTCAGATAACCGTAATCTTACTGTGGTTGGCAGAATGCCCAGAAGCAATTTGCAGGAAAACTGACGAGAGAGAAACAAGAGCCGAATCAAACATTTCTGGAATCAAGACGGGAAGGAATATGAATGTTGTTTCCTGCAAATTGCTTCAGTCAGCGGTCCTCCTTAAATAGGCTAAGGGAATGGCCAATTAGCCCCAAGCCTTACTCTCGAGGAGACCTCCTCCTGAGGAGCCACTCCTGCCTTTTGGCAGCTCTGCGCGCCCGTGCATCGAGAAGAGGCTCCTCCTCTTCTTCCTCTTCACCCATGGAAGCTTCTGGAGGTTCTGAAGGCCCTGGCTGAATCCCCACCTCTGGCACCACATCTTCTCCAGCCTCCTCACTGTCCGACTCGAGCGCCAGCTGTGCAGGCTGCTGGCGCAGCACTACACCAGCCTCCTCGCTGTCGGAATCAGCTACTAGCTGCACAGGCCGCTGACGGGCCACAACACTGCTTAGGCAGGAAACTATACACCACTTCAAACGAATTGTTATCCAACATCTTCTTAAAAACTTTCAGTGTTGGAGCATTCACAACTTCTGGAGGCAAGCTGTTCCACTGGTTAATTGTTCTCACTGTCAGGAAGTTTCTCCTTAATTCCAGGTTGCTTCTCTCCTTGATTAGTTTCCATCTGTTGCTTCCTGTCCTGCCCTCAGGTGCCTTGGATAATAGCTTGACTCCCTCTTCTCTGGGGCAGCCCCTGAGATATTGGAAGATGCTATCCTGTCTCCCCTGGTCCTTCTCTTCATTAAATTAGACATACCCAGTTCCTGCAACCGTTCTTCGTATGTTTTAGTATCCAGCCCCCTAATCATGGACTACACAGACTACAATAGTAGAGTTGGAAAGGACCTCAGAGGTCTTCTAGTCCAACCCTTTGCTTGAGCAGGAGACCTTGTACCCTTTTCAAATGATTGTCCAGTCTCTTTTTGAAAGCCTCCAGTGATGGGGCACCCACAGCTTCTGGTGGCAAGCGGTTCCACTGGTTAATTGCTCTCATCGCCAGGAACTTTCTCCTTTAATTCCATCCTTCCTTTCCATCCGTTGCTCCTTGCGCCCTGCCTTCTGGTACTTTGGAGAAAAGGTTGAGCCCCTCTTCTTGGTGGCAACCTCCGAGATATCGGAACACAGTGTGCCCCTCAAGGCGAGATCCGCACCCACCACTTTGGCCTCCAGGAAGGACCTTAAACCCTGGCTCTACTGGTTGGCCTGGGGTCCTGATGGGGCAGTTCCATGCTGGAGGTAGTTAGTGGATTAAATCATCCCACTGCAAGCTGGTTCCTATCTCAGCTAATTTTATTAATTTTAATGTTAATACAGGTGGTCCTCGATTTACAGCCATCCATTTAGTGACAGTTCAAAGTTACAAACAGCACTGCAAAAAGTGACTCACTGTTTTTCACACTTAATGACCATCGCAGCATCCCCTTGGTGACAAAATCAAAATTCAGACTCATATTTATGACGGTTGCAGCGTCCCGGAGTCACGTGATCCCCTTCCGACAAGCAACGCCAACGATTCACTTAACAACCATGTGACTTAAGTTGACCACTGTTGTGAATGCTTAACGACAGTGGCAAGGAAGATCGTAAGACGGGGCAAAATTCACTTAACAATTGTCTCGCTTAGCAGCATCAATGTTGGGCTCCATTGTGGTCGTAAGTCGAGAACTGCCTGTACTTCGTGTTTTGAATTGTTTTTGTCATGGTCTAAGCTGCCCAGAGTTTCTTGATAGCGAGACGGTCGCTATATAAATTTAAATAATTAACTGATTAAAATAGAGAAGAACTTGTACAGTTGTCCTCGACTTACGACCACAATGGTGCCCAACATTTATGTTGTCCAATGAGACGTTTGTTAGTTAAGTGAGCTTCGACCCATCCTATGACTTTTCTTGCCACGGTTGTTAAGTGAATCACTGCCATTGTTAAACAAGTCACACGGTCGTTAAGTGAATCTGGCTTGCCCACGGACTTTGCTTGTCAGAAGGTACCGCAAAAGGGACACTGCGACCGTCATTATGAGACACCTTTGCCACCGATAGCCTCCCACCGGCCAGTACGCTCCCACAGAGAGGGGCTCCTCCGGGTGCCGTCGGTCAAACAATATCGACTGGCAGCCCAGGGGGAGAGCCTTCTCTGTGGGGGCATGCCCTTTGGAACGAACTCCCCCCGGAGATACGGAGGATTCCGGATGTACGCACTTTCCGCCGCGCCCTCAAGACTTTTTTATTCCAACAAGCTGGGCTGGCCTCTTTTAATTGCTAATTTTAATACGTTTTTAAAAAAGGGGGGGGTGTTTTAATGCGTAAGGGCCAAATTCATCTACTATGTTTGAATTGTTGTTTTTTTTTAATTTTTATATATTGTTATGTGTTTTATTTGGCTGTCACCGCCTGAGTCCTTCGGGAGAAGGGCGGTATATAAATCTAATAAATACAAATTAAGTGTCAGTCACTTGTCAAGCATCCGAATGTAAATGACATGATCCTGGGGATTGCTGCAATGGTCGTTAAGTGTGAAAAAACGGTCCTTGGTCACTAAGCAAATTGTTGTAAGGTATAGGATGTCTGAAGCTGCCTTTGCAAAGGGTGTTACGCATTGTTTCTCAACCTTGGAAGCTTGAAGATGGGTGGACTTCAACTCCCAGAATCCCCCAGCCAGCAGCGCTGGCTGGGGGATTCTGGGAGTTGAAGTCCACCCATCTTCAAGCTACCAAGGTTGAGAAACACTGTGTTAATCTCTGCTCTTGTGGGTATTTTATTTCTGGCCAGGAAGTGCAGTGATCTTTTAGCTTTTTGATTGTCTCTTTTGAATGGTGTGTAAACGTGGTTCATCTCTATGTGCCGTTGATGGCCGTTTTGTCTGAGTGCTGCTGGCTGGGGGATTCTGGGAGTTGAAGTCCACCCATCTTCAAGCTTCCAAGGTTGAGAAACACAGGTGTTACAGGGGGCCGGGTGGGGTGGGGTGGGGTGGGGTGGGGTCCACAGGACTTACGCTGAAAATGAAGAAAAGTTCAATAAACATGGCTCCGAAAGGCAAGATTCCAGCCATGAGGATCCTACGAAGGAAGGCAGGAGAAAAGCGTCATTATAGAAACAAGGGAATCTAGTTCGAACAGATTCCTCAACTGCGTCAAGCACTAGTTTATTCTACTGTTTCAAGAGCAGGAGGCTTCCTTGAACTCGGCACCCAGCTAGGTAGAGTCAGGATATAAAAGCAATCCTTTCCGCTCTGCCGAATTCACTGTTGTTATTATTGTTAATTGTTAAGATTTTTATCCCGCCTTCTCGAGTGTACGTCAAGGCGGCAAGAATATCTATAATATGCCTTCCTCCTCCTGTTTTCCCCGCGACGACAACCCTGTGAGGTGGGCTGGGCTGAGAGAGAGAGAGAGTGAGCGAAGTCACTCAGCTTTCAAGACTACAGCAGGACTAGAACTCCCCATTTCCTGGTAATTGGCCCAATCATCCAGCTGGCTTTTATTCCTAAGGTAGAACTAGAACTCACAGTCTCCTGGTGAAAGTCAGGCCAACTGGTTTCTGTGCCTAAGGTGGGGCTAGAATTCACTAAAACCTGTAAATGGCCCAAAGTCACCCAGTGGGCTTTCATGCCTATGGAAGGACTAGAACTCACTGTCTCCTGGTGATTGGCTCAAAGTCACCCAAACATTTTTCATGCCTAAGGCGGGACTAGAACTCCCCGTCTCCTGGTGATTGGCCCAAAGTCACCCAACTTCTTTCATGCCTAAGGCGGGACTAGAACTCACCGTCTCCTGGTGATTGGCTCAAAGTCACCCAGCCACCTTTCATGCCTAAGGCGGGACTAGAACTCCCTGTCTCTGGTGATTGGCTCAAAGTCACCCAGCCACCTTTCATGCCTAAGGCGGGACTAGAACTCCCCGTCGCCTGGTGATTGGCCCAAAATCACCCAACTATCTTTCATGCCTAAGGCGGGACTAGAACTCCCCGTCTCCTGGTGATTGACCCAAGGTCACCCAACTATCTTTCATGCCTAAGGCGGGACTAGAACTCCCCGTCTCCTGGTGATTGAGCCAAAGTCACCCAGCTGGCTTTTATGCCTAAGGCGGGACTAGAACTCCCCGTCTCCTGGTGATTGACCCAAAGTCACTCAGCTGGCTTTCATGCCTAAGGCGGCGGGACTAGAACTCCCCGTCTCCTGGTGATTGAGCCAAAGTCACCCAACTGGCTTTCATGCCTAAGGTGACTAGAACTCCCCGTCTCCTGGTGATTGAGCCAAAGTCACCCAACTATCTTTCATGCCTAAAACAGGACTAGAACTCACCGTCTCCTGGTGATTGGCCCAAAATCACCCAGGCGGCTTTTATGCCTAAACTGGAACTAGAACTCACAGCCTCCTGGCTCTTAGGCCGTCCCCTGCACCACTATCCCAAGCTGGCTCTGTTATGACAGCTATTCTAGTCCCTGTCCCCAACTTACAACGAAGTCGCCCCGGAAGACTCACCCAACGAACCGGTTCATGTACCACCTCTGTTCCGGGATCTGCCTTGGGATCTGATTGGTCCGGACGGGATTGTCGTAGGGCTGCTTGCGAAAGCCGAAGTAGTAGCCCAGGTACACCAAGGGCAGGGAAATGCCGAACCACATGCAGAGCAGCGCCAGCATGGTGGGAAACGGGACCTGGAAAACAAGACGCCGATTCTCGGACAGTAGCCACGCAAAGTCTCCCCAGTAAGTTACAGGTATGTGTAACTTACCCTCACCCCACCCCCCCACACTGCTAGGAACGGCTCAGACCAGGGGTGAAATCCAGCAGGTTCTGACAGGTTCTGACGAACTGGTAGCGGAAATTTTGAGCAGTTCGGAGAACTGGCAAATACCACCTCCGGCTGGCCCCAGAGTGAGGTGGGAATGGGGATTTTGCAATATTCTTCCCCAGCCACGCCCACAGAACCGGTAGTAAAAAAAAAATTGGGATTTCACCACTGGCTCAGACTGTGGTTTCCTTGGCACACCGAACCATCAACTCACCACCTTAGCTATGGCACACCACAAACTCAACTAAGATACACTTTTTTGGATACTTTCTATCTCCAAGGTGGCTTTTTCTAAAGGCAACTGGACTTTTTGTTTTTGTTTTTCCTTGAGGACGTTTCGCTTCTCATCCAAGAAGCTTCTTCAGCTCTGACTGGATGGTGGGGAAGGGAAGGATTTATATTCTTTGCAGTCATCTGGTCGTTTGCACTCTCTCTGAGAATCATTGAGGCCACTTGGAGGCTTATCTATGCCCTCGGAGTCAGCTGAATAGTGCAAATGGGTGTAAATGAACTCCTTTTCAGCAGTTCCAAGGTTCCACTCCCATTTGCACTATTCAGATGACCTTAAACACAGATAAACACAGATAAACCTCCAAGTAGCCTCAACGACTCTCAGAGAGAGCGCAAACGACCAGAGGACTGCAAGGAATATAAATCTATCCATCCTCTACTATTTCAGTCAGAACTGCAGAAGCTTCTTGGATGAGAAGCGAAATGTCTTGATTTATGCAGACGGCTGGTCATTTGCATCCTTTTAGAAGGTCGTTGAGGCCACCTGGAGGTTTATCTGTGTCCTCAGGATCCCCTGAGTGGTGCAAATGGCTGTGGACCCTTCTTGGAACTGCTGAAAGGACCGTGTTGTAGACAGAAGTTAGCTGGTGTTGTATCCTTTCCCCGCTGTTGAGAGCTCTGCTCAATTTGAACCCAGATGGCCTCAAGCGCTCTCAGAGAGAGTGCAAATGACCAGATGACCACTAAGAAATAGGATCCACCCTGCCAGAACCGATGAAGCTCCTTGGGTGAGAAGCGAAACGTCTTGAAGGAAAAAACAAGAAAGTCCAGTTGCCTTTTGAGAAAGCACTCTTGAGATTTCTCTGTCAGACCCAAACCATTCGGAGGAGTAAACCCCACAGGGAGTAGCCAAGGAGAGACTTACCGCCCCCGAGGAGTGTTTGCCCCAGATGAAACAATTCAGGACGAAGCATATCCCAAAGACGACCCCGGGATACAGCATGGCCGTCTGCAAGGGAAAAGAATAAACCAGGTTTAGTGGGCTCCACCTGCTGAGATCCTCTGGTGCCGCCCGTTTCTGTACCAGGCAGCTATAAAGGGCTCCAATTCTTCTTCCCCCAAATACAGGTAGTCCTCGGCTTACGACCTCAACTGAGCCCCAAATATCTGTTGTTAAGCGAGACATTTGTTAAGTGAGCTTTGCCCCCTTTCACAGTTTTTAAGTGAATCACCACGGTTGTTAAAGGTGTAACAGAGGTGTTAAGGGAATCTGGCCAGGACCCCACAAGGCCTCCTCCTGATCCACCACCTCTTCACCCCACTCCCCTCTAGCACTGATGAGGTTACCTAGTTGGGTCATGAAACGTCTGCAAGAAAACAAAGAAGCTCAGAGACCATCAATTCTCCTCCTCCCCTTTTTCTGCGCTTCCTCCTCTTCCTCCTCTCTGCAAACCCCCACTCCCTTCTACAGTAGTAATGATGATGTTACCTAGTTGGGCCATGAAATGTCTGCAAGAAAACCACCAAACTCAGAGAGCACACTTGAAACCTTGCAAATATTCTTTTCTATTGGAGCCATATTTCTGTTTTGGTTGAAATCATCTTAATGTCAGCACTCCAAACTACATTCGTTCCAGTGCTGACATAAGGAGGAGGAGAGGGGGCAGCTGGCAAGAGGACACTTGACTTTTCACCTACTTATTTTCCCTGAAGATAATATCCCCTAGGAGATGGGTTGGGAGGGAGGACATTCCTGGGAGCTGAAGTAGTAGTTATGGGGAGAGTGATTTGGAAGATGGCCAATGAGACACAGAGAATTGGGGAACGGAAAGGGAAGGTTTGGGGTCAGGAAGTCAGTGCTGGCTACGACGAGTCGGGGATAGATTGTCATGCTTAATAAATGAAAGATTTCATCAAAGACTATTTGTTTGGAAATGCAATTTATTTGAGATGACACCGAAACCTGACACTTAACCTACCATCACTTGCAACAAGCTTTCCCCAAGAGATTTTCTCTCTCTGTCCAAGCCCAGTTAGACCCCATCTTTCTGTCCTGATCGAGAGCCCCCCTGTGCTCCCCACAAAAGCCCCCTTCCCCTCCCCACCCATAGGCAGCAGCTCCACTCACACAGAAAGCGCCTTTTTTCCACCGATGGCCTTTGAGTGTGCGGTACAAGCGGCCGGCCGAGAAGCCCCCGAAGACCCTGTGCGTCACGCAGGGGAAAGAAGACAGCAGGGTTATCTCCTGTCCCTTTCCAGACACCCCTCCTCCCCTCCGTCCCAAAAGAAGAGGCGCCAGGCAGCAACTGCATACTCACCCCATGAACATGAAGAGGAAGCAGGCGGTGGTCATCAGAGCCCCTCGGCTGGAAGGAGACAGCATCCCCAGCATGGCCACAACTGGAACGCAAGAGGGAAGGGTCAGGACACAAAGGCTGCTGTCCTGGGGGTTGCATAAAGCCACTGGCAGGCCAGATGTCAGTTTTGGAAGACAGTTTTCTTTTTTTGCTTCTTAACTGCCACATATTTTAGCTGGGGAAGTTGGGAGGGGGCTGTTGTTGGAGCGGTAGAAAGTTAGTCATAACAACATTCTGCATTCAAGGACTTTTGCCTGCAACTGATGGAGACTGCCGGAAGATGGTATCCAGCTGAGTGTGAAGAGTTGATTGGACAATTGTGGGTGTGGGGCAGGGCGGTGAACTGTCAGCTGGGTGGGGGAAACTTGAAGCTTTCAGATTCGGGTTTTCCCAGATGTGCCAACATGACATCTCTAATAAATTGGATCTTTGAGGAACCTCAGGCCTCGGAGCTTTATTTCCTTGGAACCCTGGCACCAGAATCTGTTCCTATGGTTTTAATCCTACTAGCAAACCACCCGCAGTTCAAGCATGGCATGGAGAAGCTGGCATTTCAGGATATTTCTGAAAGTCTGTAGAGATTCTCCGTCCTCCAGGTATTGGTTGTCCCCAAAGGTGCTTTTTCCAAGAGGCAACTGGATTTTTTCTTTTGAAGACGTTTCACTTCTCATCCAAGAAGCTTCCTCAGCTCTGACTGGATGGTGGGGAAGGGAAAGCCCCCACAGCCATTTCCACCACTCAAGTGACCCTGAGAGCACAGATAAACCTCCCAAGTGGCCTCAACGACTCTCTAAAAGGGATGCAAATGACTAGCCGTCTACATAAATCAAGACATTTCGCTTCTCACCCAAGAAGCTTCTTCAGTTCTGCCTGAAATGGTAGAGGATGGAAAGATTTATATTCCTTGCAGACAACTGCTCATTTGCATCCTTTTAGAGAGTCGTTGAAGCCACTTGGACGCAAAGGATAGAACTGACCAGCTGTCTGCAAGGGGTATAAATCCTTCCCTTCCTCAGCATCCAGTCAGAGCTGAAGAAGCTTCTTGGATGAGAAGCGAAACATCTTCAAAAGAAAAAACAAGAAAGTCCAGTTGCCTCTCGGAAAAAACCAACAAACCCCTTTGGGACATATTTCTGGAAGGTTTGCCAGTCCCTGGAGCACGAAGCTGGCAGGCCACGTACCTGAGAAAGAACTGGGCCAGGAATCCAAGGGAAAGAGAGGGAAGCGGGCAAATCCCAAGGTGAAGGGCAGCACCAAAAGAGGTGCAGAAAAGGACAGGGATTTATACGGGAGCCCATTTGATGTAGCTAGTGGTGAAGGTGCTGGTTTAGAAACCAGGCAACGGGAATTCTAGTCCGGCCTTAGGCATGAAAGCCAGCTGGGTGACTTTGGGCCAATCCTCAAGAGAGAGGGTGAGTTCTAATCCCATTAAGGTGGAATGCTGCAGCCTGCTAAAGAGCCCAGGAGTCCGAGGGAAAGAGAAGTTGGCACAGCAGCCGAGGCATTGCGCAACGGATGGCAAAGGAGAAGGGCAGGGCCGAAAGAGGTGCAGAAAAGTTTAAGGGATTTATATGGGAGCCCGTCTGGTGTAGAGGCGAAGGTGCTGGCATAGAAACTAGGAGATGGGGAGTTCTAGTCCTGCCTCAGGCATAAAGTTCAGATGGTTGACTTTGAGCCAGTCACTCCCACCTCACAGGATTGTGGTTGTAGAGAAAACAGGAGGAGGAGGAGGGGGGGGGGGAATATTAGGTATGTTCCCAGCCTTGATTTACTTATAAAAGTAATAAAAGCAGAATAAAAATTTAATAAAGAAATAAATGCGTTTAAAGGTATTTGGAGCTACTGCCTGATTTTCAAGGCCTGCTAAGAGGACGACACATACCCCTGCCCGGGAGAGAACAGAACAGAATAGAAATAGAATAGAAGGGAATAGGAATAGGATAAGATAGAGTAGGGTAGAAATATAGAAGAGATTAGGAATATAGAAGAGAAACAGAACAGAATAGAACAGAGAGTAGAGTTGAGTTGAGTAGAATAGAATAGAATAGAATAAGAAATAATTGTAGAGAAGAGAATATACTGAATAGGACAGGGCAGGACAGAAAGAATAAACAGATTGTAGAATAGAATAGAATGCAGAATGGAATGGAATGGAATAGAATAGAGTAAGAATGGAATGGAATGGAATGGAATGGAATGGAATGGAATAGAATAGAATAGAATAGAATAGAATAGAATAGAATAGAATAGAATAGAACAGAGAATGCAATGCAATAGAATAGACTAGACTAGAATAGACTAGAATAAAAGAGAATGGAATGGAATGGAATGGAATGGAATAAAAGAATAGAGAATGGAATGGAATGGAATGGAATGGAATAAGAATAAGAATAAGAATAAGAATAGAATAGAATAGAATAGAATAGAATAGAATAGAATAGAATAGGATAGGATAGGAATAGGAATAGGAATGGCAGAGGAGGAAAAGGGAGATGGATATTTTAATGGGGAAGGAAATGGAGGGGAGGGGGAAGGAAGAAGAGAAGTAGAGGGGAGGGGAGGGGAGTGGAAACCGAAAGGAGGAAGAGGAGAAAAAAAGAGAAAGTAGGAAGATGGAAGGAGAAAAAGAAAGGAGAAGGAGGACGCATAGGCTCAGAGTGGGGCCTGGGAGCCTGGAGACTGGGCCAGAGGGCCACCGGAGGAAGTGGGTGGTGGGGGAGAGGAAGGCTTGAGCTGGGATTTAGAGAAAGGAGATGAAGGTGCATCATGCTTGTGTTCCTAGAAGCAGTGCCAGTGCATACTTTGGTTAAGGGAAAGCAGGCAGGGTGGCTGGAGGAGGAGGAGGAGGAGGAGGAGGAGGAGGAGGAGGAGGAGGAGGAGGAGTCAGGCAGGCCATTTTGTGCCACCGGGAGAGGCTGCGCATCCAGACCCTCCCTGCCCGGGTTTGGAGGTCCCCTCTTGGCTTTCCGTGTGGGGAAAATCCTGGCGCCCGCTGGGCCCTACTCACAAATAACGATCAGGATCATGCAAAAGAGCTGGATGCCGGAGCCCAGCAGGGAGCTGAGGATCATGGGATACTGCGGCGGCCGGAAGACATCCCCGTGCACCAGCTTCCACCCCGACTCCTCCATGGTGTCCTCCTGCAGGGGGCGAAGGGGGTCACATGGTGAGACAGCAGCCTACGACAAATCTCCCCCTTTTTACACACACACACACACAACACAACTCAACACACACTTCTGTGGCGGTCCACCTGCCTGCACCTGAAGCAACCCTTTCTTGCAAGGAACAGGGAGGTTTTGTTTAGAGACCCCCGAGCTGGATTAGAACCTTGGGTGGGGTGGGGGGGTTGGACTAGATGACCTACAAGGTCCCTTCCAACTTCTGTTAACCTGTAAAACCTAAGGCACGCAGTCCTCGACTTACAGCCACTCACATAGTGACCACGGAAAGTACAACAGGCACCACCGCCCCCCACCCTCGAAGTACAAGTAGTCCTCGACTTACAACATTTCCACTCAGTGACTGTTCAAAGTTACAAACGGCATTGAAGAAAAGGGACTGACAACTATTTTTCACACTGACGACCAGCACTTGGTGACTCGTATTTATGACTGTCACAGTGTCCCGGGGTGGGTGGGTGGGTCATGTGATCCCCTTTTGCAATCTTCTGACAAGTCAAGTCCATGGGGGGGGGGGAAGCCCGATTCACTTAACAACCGTGTGACGAATTTGACAACTGCAGTGATGTGAAAAGCCGTAAAATGGGGCAAAACTCACTGAAGAAATGTCTCACTTAGCAACATGAATTCTGGGCTCGATTGTGGTTGTAAACTGAGGACTTTAGGGCCCAACTTTAGTTCTGAAGTTTCCAACAACTGTCCGTGGGTTGCTTTTCAGGCGCATGGCAACCAGCCCCGCTTTCATGTCCATTTGCAGCGTCTCACTGTTATGTGACCGAGAGATTTATGATGTTTTCCCCAAAAACTGTTCATAGGTAGTCCTCAACATAGGATCGCAACAGACCCTAATGTTTCTGTCGCTAAGCGAGACGGAGGTAAAGTGACCTCTGCCCCATGTTACAACTTTTCTTGCCACAGTTCTAAAGCAAATCACTGTTCAGTTGTTAAGGGAATCATTTGGTCGTTAAGTGAATCCAGCTTCTCCTGTTGGCTTTTGCTTGTCTGTTGTGGCCCATCAGCTGCCTGTGCAGTTAGTAGCTGATTCGGACAGCGAGGAGGCTGGTGTGGTGCTGCTCCAGCAGCCTGTGCAGCTGGCACTCGAGTCGGACAGTGAGGAGGCTGGAGAAGATGTGGTGCCAGAGGCGGGGATTCAGCCAGGGCCTTCAGAACCTCCAGAAGCTTCCATGGGTGAAGAGGAAGAAGAGGAGGAGCCTCTTCTCGATGCACGGGCGCGCAGAGCTGCCAAAAGGCAGGAGTGGCTCCTCAGGAGGAGGTCTCCTCGAGAGTAAGGCTTGGGGCTAATTGGCCACTCCCCTAGCCTATTTAAGGAGGAACGCCAACTGAAGCAATTTGCAGGGAACAACTTCGTTCACTCTCCTTCGCGTCTTGATCTTAGTTCTCTGCAAATTGCTTCTGGGCTTTCTGCCAACCCTAGTAAGATTACGATTATTTATTCTTTGGATTCTTGTAGGCTGTTAAGAAAGTTAATTAAAAGCCTTTGTTTCAAAAAGACTGATTTAATTTAGTAAACTAAGGTTTGCACAGACTTTGTGTGTGCTGCGTTCTTTGGGGTCCGTAGCTGGGGCAGAACATTGTCGGAAGCTGGCTGGGAAAGTCACAAATGGGGATCGTATGATCCCCGGGATGCTGCAACTGTCACAGATATGAGTCAGTTGCTAAGTAGCCAGATTTGGATGACATGACTGCGGGCAATGGTCGCAAGTGCGAAAATCGGTCATAAATCAGGTTTTTTTTCAGTGCCTTTGTTCATTTCAAACAGTCACTAAATGAAATGTTGCAGACCGAGGACTGCCTGTACTTCCGGTTATTAGCAAAAAAACCCCCCGTGTGGCGAACCATGAGCTGCTTAACGACAGCAGTGTTCATTTAATGGCTGCCGCTAATAGGCTGTAAAAATGGATCAGTCATATAGGTGACCCCCTTTTATGACTGTCACGAGATATGACGATTACAGTCATAAGTTGAGGACTACCTGCACATTCATTCATTCCAAACTAACAGTCTCTCCGTCTCTGTTCCTTTCTTTCTCTTCTTTTTCTTTTCCTCTCGTTCTCTTTCTCACTGTTTTTATCTCCGTCTTCTCTCTCTTTCTCTCTCTCTCTTTCCTTCTCTTTCCTTCTTTCTCTTCCTCTCTCTCTCTTCTTTCTTTCTCTCTCTCTCTCTCTCCCCCTCCATCATGGTGCTGGTCATTAACCTAAAGAACTCGCTGCTACAAGACACAAGCTCTTTTCACCTTAGGTGGCTTTAAAACCAAAGCAGGGAAGCAGGAAAATCCTTCCGCCGCTGCCTCCAGGAGATGGTCTCGAATTCAAGAGACGCCAGTTTTCCGGGGCGGCCTCCCCCAGCACCCCCCCCCCTCAAAGCACTTTCAGAACCCCCGAGAAGGAGCCCAAAATCCCTGCTGGAGCACAAAGTTGAACGTACAATGTCGTCTTCCTTGTTGTAGTTGGCAATGTCTTTGCGGAGAGTCCGGATGATGATCATGCTGAGAATGCCTGCAAAAGAGAAACCGAGAGAAGAAGACGGTTTGATCCCCATCCGAGCTTCCATGGTTCAGCAGCAATGTGTGTGTGGGGGGTGGGGGGGGGGGGCAATTGTGCAGCTTAACAGTCGATCCCGAAGGCCCCTCTCCCACACAACTGTGTTAATTAATTAAATGTATATGCCATTTGGGGACTCTAGGCAGTTCTAGGCAGATGTTCCATCTTTTCTATCCTGCTCAGAGAGTTGGTCTCTGGCAGAAAACCACTCGAAGTAACTAGAAGCATTTGAAATGTAGATTTACAGACAGCTGTTACGTATAAGGAGGAGGTGATAAGCAGCCTGGGAACGCAAAGGGAAATAATCAAAGCCATTAAAAAGCGAAAGTTAGAATATTTTGGACATGCGATGCGACACCCAGAAAAATACGGCACACTTCACTTAATCCTCCAAGGAAAGATTGAAGGCAAACGAGGTCCAGGCAGAAGAAGAACATCATGGCTTCAAAATCTAAGGGACAAAGTTTGGACAAAACTCAGCAGCACTTTTACATACGGCTGTTAACAAAAATAGGATTGCCAACATGATCGCCAACGACTGATGACGGATATAGAAGAAGACGAAGAAAGAAGAAAGAAGAAAGAAGGAAGAAGAAGAAGAAGAAGAAGAAGAAGAAGAAGAAGAAGAGAAGAGGAAGAAGAAGAAGAAGAAGAAGAAGAGAAGAGGAAGAAGAAGAAGAAGAGGAAGAGGAAGAGGAAGAGGAAGAGGAAGAGGAAGAGGAAGAAGAAGAAGAAGAAGAAGAAGAAGAAGAAGAAGAAGAAGAAGAAGAAGAAGAAGAGCGGTTATTGGAGTTCTCTGAGCTTGGTGGTGTTCTTGCATACAACTACCCTCTTTCCCCAAATATAAGACCTCCCCTGATAATAAGCCCAATCGGGCTTTTGAAGTGTGTGTGCTAAAATAAGACATCCCCTGAAAATATTTAAACGCAGAGCTGGAAATCAGGTTAAGACGGCAAGAGGAGCCCCGTCTTGCTCCACGAGCTCCAAAATAATAACACCTCCCTGAAAATAAGGCCAAGCGCTTATTTCGGGGTTCAAAAAAACTATAAGACAGGGTCTTATTTTCAGGGAAACACAGTAGGTAAACATTAGGTTAGAAGGGACTGGGGTTTACGGAGGAGAGGAGGAGAACTGTGGGGTCCTTGATTCTCTCTGAGCTTGGTGGTTTTCTTGCAGACATTCCATAACCCAACTAGGTAGCATCATCAATGCTAGAAGGGAGTGGGGTTTGCAGGGAGGAGGAGGAGGAGGAGGAGGAGGAGGAAGAGGAGGAGGATTGTGGGGTCCTTGGTGCTGTCTGAGCTTGGTGGTTTCCTTGCAGATGTTTCATGACCCAACTAGGGAACACCATCTGTGCTAGAACGGAGTGGGGTTTGTGAGGAGGAGGAGGAGGAGGAGGAGGAGGAGGAGGAGGAGGAAAGCTGTAGGGTCCTTGGTGCACTCTGAGCTTGAAGCAACTCTCACAGACATTTCATGACCCAACTAGGGAACACCATCCGTGCGAGCAACAAGCTCACGAGACCACCAAGGACCCCGGAGTTGAACCCCGAGCTTCAAATCTCCTCTCAATGAACATTAAAATATTACACAATAAGCATGAAACTCGACAGAGACGGCTAACGAAGGAAGCAACGACGCACGTCGACAGGATGGAGGTAAGAATCCTCTCTCAATCCCTTAACCGCCTTCAGTAGGGAACGCCATCAATGAACTCATTGATTAATTAATTGGCACTCGTCTGCTCCGAGTGAAAGGAAAATGCTCTGCTAACCAAGAGATGCTTCCTACATCTCAGGGGCTGCTTCCTGGTTTTTTTTCAGCCGGGGGGGAGGATTTACTCCTATGTAAACCACTAGCTTCCTCACTGATGCTTGGGTCCTTTTTTTTTGGCTTAATGAAAGATCCCCAGGCTTTTTAATTCTCTTAGATTAGGAGTCTCCAACTCCTTTAACCACCAGTTCACCCGAACCGGCTGAATCCCACCACTGACGTTAGTCCATGGCAGGCATCTCCAAACTTGGCAACTTTAAAACAGGTGGATTTCAACTCCCAGCAATTCCCCAGCAAAGCTGGTTGGGGAAATCTGGGAGTTGAAGTCCACCTCCAAGTTTGGAGATGCCTGTCATGGACTATCGTCATTGGTGGGATTCAGCCGGTTCGGGTGAATTGGTTGTTAAATTGCTGGCTGGCCCCACCCCACCCCTTCCAGGAGTCCCCCTGCGCCCCGTTTTGGCTCCCAGGGCAGTGCAGGAGGCCAAGTGCTGCCTGTCACACCCCCTGGCCACGCCCACCCATCTGGTCATTTGGGCAGAGAACCTGTTGTTAAATTATTTGAATCCCACCACTGCATTGTGTCTTAGGTAGGTTGTTTTGGGCAGGTAAGGACCTGCTAAAGCCTATAAAGTGGGCCCTGCCCAGCCAAATAAATATATGCCAACGCAACACAAAGAAAGGTAAACGGATCCCAAATCCTGAAATCCCTCCCTCTCTCCCTCCGCCTTTAAATTCACTTTCACGCTGGTTTCTAATTCACTTTTGCCTTTTTGGGTTTTTACACTTTGTGTATGTGTTAATGTTTTATTGGCACGCTGTCTGGAGTCTCTCTGTGAGGGAGACAGGCGGTTTTCAGATTCAATCAATATATTGATCAATAAAAAAAAAGATATGGAAAAAATGAGGAAGGGAGCCGAACTGGCCCAGAACTGATAAGCTTCCCAAAAGTTAAACTGGAAGGTTCTTGGTCTGTTTTTAATTTCAAAAATCAGTTATTGTTCTTCCTCTGAATTGTTAATCAGTTAAGTTGTAAATTATATCAATTCTTTAAAAACACACATACACACCTTGTAAATTGGCCTGGCGAGTTTTAGAGGTTTAAATAAATTTGTTAACAAACAAACGGGAAGTGTCAACATAGAAAAATACGTTATTAAAAAAGCAAAGGTGATTCAGAAATTCTGCTGGCATCTTCCAGCCGCACTGCCTACGTGCAAGGAGTCTTATTACCCTCTTTATCCTCCCTTTATTGGTATTATTATGGTCTGTCACCCGGTCAGCCAGATGTTCGGACTGGATTTGGCATTTTTGTCTACCTATCGAGTCCTTCCTGGGGACCTGGGAGAGACAGATGTGGGACATTTGATGGGGTTAAAAGGTCTCGTCTCAGGATGTCAGCAGTTCCGAGTAAAACTGCCTTCTGCAATTGACTGATGGCGAATTTGTCAATGCTGCTAGTTGATGATTAATATTATTATTCTCTCTGTCGTTCTGCATGTTCACAATGTGCTTCTTTTGCCAGAGACAAATTCCCTGGGCCGAATAAAAGTACCGAGTTCCAATCAATCGAGTTCACCTGCCCCTGATTTCCTTCTCACCTGAAAGGAAGAAAACCACCACCACGGAGTTCACAATGGAAAACCAATGTATCTGCACGTCACTCATGGTGAGGTAAGTGTCCCAACGGGAGGCCCACTTGATGTCACTCTCCTGCAAAACAAAGAGGGAGGGGAAGGGAGAGATGGATGGGAAGGGGCTCTGCTAAAGGCTGGGCTAGCCGTCTTTCCCGATTCAGGGATGGCTGCTTTAACAAGGGCCCTCAAAGCTCCTTTCAGCATCCTTCCAGGTGGGTTCGTTTTATTTATTATTCACATTTCTGAATCAGAATCAGAATGGAAGGGACCTTGGAGGTCTTCTAATCCCAACCCCCTTCTCAAGCAGGAGACCCTAGAGACCATTTCAGACAAACGGCTGTTCAGTCTCTTCTTAAAACCTCCAGGGATGGCGCACCCACAATTTCTGGTGGCAAGCAGTTCCACTGGTTAATTGTCTTCACTGTTAGGAAGTTTCTCCTTAATTTCAGGTTGCTTCTCTCTTTGATGAGTTCCCATCCGTTGTTTCTTGTCCTGCCTTCAGGGGCTTTGGAGAATAGGTTGACCCCCCTCTTCTTGGTGGCAGCCCCTCAAATACTGGAAGGCTGCTATCATATCCCCCTTAGTCCTTCTCTTCTCTAGACTGGCCAAACCCAACTGTTGCAACTGTTCTTCGTATGTTTTAGTCTCCAGGCCTTTAATCCTCTTAGTTGCTCTTCTCTGCACTTTTTCCAAAGTCTCAACATCTTTTTTGTAATGTGGGGACCAAAACTGGATGCAATATTCCAGGTGTGACCTTAAAAAGGCTTTATAAAGCAGTACTAATACTTATACTGAATCACTCATCTCCCTCACAGAGGGACTCTGGGCAGTGTAAACAAAATATAGGTAATCTTGACTTTTTAACATTGAATTTTAATCACCCTTGCCTCATTTTAAACGTTATGTACTGTTTTTATGTTCTAGAATTCATCCAGAGTCACTCCGGCAAGGAGAGGGGCGGTTTTAAAATTTGATCAATAAACAAAGACAATAAGACAGAAGAAGAAGGTGAACGTTAAGTGGCAACGTGTTTCTCTTGGTTCCTTTGTTCTCAAACCAACAGTCATAGTAGTGGCTGATGGTGCTGAAATTCCTCCTTCGCCCCCAAGGAACTACAAGATGAGTCTTTGCGGGCATGGAAGGAATGAAATTGGGTTGTCAGTTCGTAAAATCCGTTAATCCAAAGGCTGGGAGTAGCCCGTTTCAGCTTAGTTATCCAGGACAACTGACCACATCTTCTCTGGTTGCTCCCAGGACAGGTCTCTGCCCCAACGCAGAGCTCTAACCACATCTCCCTTTGAACAATGGTGTTTTACCCAGGGCAAAACTAGAGTAGAATGTCTCATCTTGTGGGGGGCATTTTAAGAGACCAGCTTTGGAGAAAACATTTAAAGCAGACAACCCGTTTGCTGTAGTGGTTAAGGTGCTGGCTTGGAAATCAGGAGATTCTAATCCCACTTTAGGCATAAAAGCTGGCTGGGTGACTGTGGGCCAATCATCAGGAGACGGTGAGTTCTAGTTCTGCCTTAGGCACAAAAGCCTAAGTGGGTGACTTTGGACCAATCCCGAGAAGATTGAAAGTTCTGGTCCAACCTTAGGCATGAAAGCTGACTGGGTGACTTTCGGCCGATCACTAGGAGACGATGAATTCTAGTCCTGTTGTAGGCATGAAAGCCATCTGAGTGATTCTGGGCCAATCACCAGGAGATGGTGAGTTCCAGTCCTACATTAGGCATGAAAGTTGGCTGGGTGACTTTTTGGGCCAATCACACTCTCTCTCAGCCCAACCCACCTAACGGGGTGTTGTCGTGAGGAAAATAGGAGGAAGGAGGAGTATCAGCTACGTTTGCTGCCTGGAGTTAATTCTAGAGTAATAAAGGCAGGATGAAAATCTCTTCGCAACTCCAGTACTTACCTCCCAGTGCACAGAATAGGTGAAAAAAAGCTCATTGGGCTTATTGGGGTCAATTTCTTGAGCGGAGGCGCTGGCAGCTTCGGGCAGGACACAAACGCCCTTCTCGTCCGCCTTCATATCTGTGGGCCAGAGAAGGTGGTCAGGACCGCTAATCAATCTTTCTTTCTTTCTTTCTTTCTTTCTTTCTTTCTTTCTTTCTTTCTTTCTTTCTTTCTTTCTTTCTTTCTTTCTTTCTTTCTTTCTTTCTTATCAGATTTATATACCGCCCTTCTCCTGGAGGACTCAGGGCGGTGCACAGCCAAAGTAAAAACATAAATACAAACATTAAAATACAGTTAAAAAGATATATATATATATATATATAATTTAATTAATTAATTAATTAATTAATTTTATTTCTATACCGCCCTTCTCCCGAAGGACTCGGGGCGGTGTACAGCCTATTAAAAGCACAAAGACAAACAACAATTAAAATTATTTAAAATTATTAAATAATTTCGGCTCAATATTAAAACCCCCCAAAATTTAAAACATCCAATTTAAAATCATTACATTGATAGCACGGCCTGGTGGAACAGCAGGGTCTTAAGGGCACAGCAAAATAACCTGAGGTCGGATGGTGCGTCAGAGCATCCAAAATTTGGCAAATGCCTGACTTGATTCTGCTAGTTCAGGAATGTTAAACTCAAGGCCTGCGGGCCAGATCTGGCACACGGGGTGCTTAAAACTCAGACCCAAGTGAGTGGCGCAGCAGACTAATGCTACTATTAAAGGTAGTATTTAGCTTCCAGCTGCCTGCAATTACTGCGAGTTCCATTCTCACCAGGCCCAAGGTTGACTCAGCCTTCCATCCTTTCTAAGGTAGGTAAAATGAGGACCCAGTTTGTGGGGGCAATAAACTGACTTTGTATAAATCTACAAAAGTATGAAGGCTGTTGCTTAACGCCTTGTAAGCCGCCCTGAGTCTCCGGAGAAGTGCGGCATATAAATAAAAATTAAAATAAATAAATAAATTTAAAAAAAAATAGCCGCAGCCTTCTTACCTGCCAGTGCAATGCTCTGCGGGATGACCTCGAAGCGAACGACCCGGTAGGTGGGTTCCTGGTTCTCCTCCACCTCCTCTCGGTGGTAGTACAGGATGAAGGAAAGGTGGTTGTGCAGGAAGAACTGGAGCAGACGACACAGAGATACGTATGAGAGAAGCCGGAACAGGGGAAGTGGAATGGGAGAACTCACGGCGGGACGATTTAACAATTCAATGTAATTATTTAAAATAAATAATGTAAGAAGAGACCAACTTGGTTTGCTATTTGTTCTCAAGACTTATTTTATTCGACACACACTGGTCATTCTGTTTTGTTTGAAGACTTTCTGCATTTTATAATATTGGGAATATTGGATTTATTTTGGATGACGGACCCCATTGTCCCCTTATGGCAGTTAAGAATCCTGAAAAACAACCCAAATTCTCTGCCTGTGTGATACTCACAGCTGGTCCACAAAACGATTCCGAATGTTCCCTCTCCCGTCGGCACGTCCCGTATGAACGGATCCAGCTTTCCCACCATGATTTATGTAATTTCCTACTTTGGGACTTCATCCCAAGATGCCAAGCCAAAAATGTGTCGGAATGGGGCAAATTAGTGCGGCCAACTCGCCGAGGCCAACTCAGCACAGCTAATTGGTGGGATAACTTGTTTTAATTTCTGTCGTTCCCATTTCATTCTCCTTTTGCATCCTCCCTTTAATGAATCTATTCCACCAGTTCTTTGATACCCATGTTTCCCTGAAAATAAAACCGGGTCTTATTTTGTTTTGGGTCCCAAAATAAACACTAGGGCTTATTTTTTTTGGGGGGGGGGCTTATTTTTTTCCCCACCGAAAGTTGGCAAACGGGCCGTTTCTAGCCTCTGGAGGGCCTCCGGGAGGGGGGGATGGGGAAGGCCATTTTCGCCCTCCCCAGACTCCTAGAAAGGCTCTGGAGGCTGGGGAGAGAGAAAAACGGGCCTTCCCCACCTTCCCCCGAGGTCCTCCGGAGGCAGGAAACAGCCTGTTTCCCTACTTCTGGTGGGCCCAGAAGGCCCAAAAAACAGCTGGCCAGCGTGCGCAGGTGCGCCAGAGCTGAGTTTCCGTGTCCACTGATATGGTTATGTGTGCCATAGGTTCACCATCACGAGTATAGGGTTTCCTGCCTAAGCAGGGGGTTGGACTAGAAGACCTCGAAGGCCTCTTTCAACTCTGTTATTCTATTCTATTCATCTTTGTTTCCACCCTGCTGAACGCAAGTATTTCCTCATTCCGCCACGTACCCCAAGGGAGAATTACCTATCCTTCCATCTCCTTGCACTGATCTCTGGCATGCAGTAAAGATAACACTAATCCATTGTGCGACCGGAGGAGACACACCCTTCTGGAGCACAATTCATGAGGCTGCTATAAACTCCTTGGAGTTATTTTTTAACTTTGGTTTGAGCAAGACTCAGATTCCTTTTTTAAAATATCTTAAAAGCAAATACAGGTAGTCTTCGACTTACAATTGCTCATTTAGGGACCATTCGAAGTTACAATGGCGCTGAAAAAAGTGACTCAAGGCCCTTTTTCACACTTACGACCGCTGACAGCATCCCCATGGTCACGTGATTTACATTCGGACGCTTGACAACTGATTCACATTTATGACGGTTGCCATGTCCCGGGGATCACGTGATCAACTTTTGTGACAAAGTCATTGGGGAAACCAGATTCACTTAACAACCGTGTGACTAATTTAACAATTGAAGTGATTCGCTTAACAAACGCGGCAAGGAAAGTTGCAAAAAGGGGCAAAACTCAGTTAACAAATTTCTCACTTAGCCATGTAAATTCTGGGCTCAATTGTGGTCGTAAGCCAGCTTGGTTGGCTGGGGAATTCTGGGAGTTGAAGTCCACCCATCTTCCACGCTGGCAAACATTGAGCTAAAAACTGGGCTCCTTCTGAGCAACCCACCAGTTACAGGGAGTCCTCGACTTACAACAATTCATTTAGTGACCGTTCAAGGCTGCAACGGAACTGGGAAAAAAAGTGATTTACGACTGGTTCTCGTACTTATGACTTGCACTACAGCCCCTATGGTCGCGCACTTGGTCACTGGCAGGTACTTAATACGGTTGCAGGATTTTGAGATCATGTAATCCCTTTTTGCAACCTTCCTAGCCGGCTTCCAAACAAGCAAACTCAACGGGGGGAAGCCAGATTCACTTAACAACATGATTCTCTTAACGACTGCAGTGATTCGCTTAACAACCATGGCAAAACAGGCGTAAAAACAGGCACAATTCACTCAATAACCTCCTTGCTGAGAACAGAAATTCTGGTCCTGGAATTTGGGACCAAAATTTGTGGTCGTAAGCCGAGGACGACCGCGAATCAAGGGATAGAGCGAAAGGCCCCATCAGGCGTCCGTGAATGCCTCCCACCCCTCACAATGATCCCTGTTACTCCTACCCTGTTCTTCTCCATGAATCCAAGTCGGTAGCCATGTTCGAACTGAAGGTCCCGCTCCTTGTTCTTCTCCTCCTCTTCACGGTTGGAGTAGAATTCCAGCCTCGTGGCCACCGGCAAGTTGTCGGCAATGCTGCAGGGACAAATCCTGGGGGGGTCAGACCCACCGCCTTCCCTTCTCTCCCAAGGACCTCCCCCGGCCTCACGGAAGGCAAGGCAGGCAGACCCCTGCTCCTTCGGAGGTCAAGAGGACTCACAGGTGAACGTAGTATTCCTCCTGGATCCGTTCCACCACCAGTTGGCTTTTCTCCTTCGTCAACACAACGGGCTTGTTCGGGGCATCGCACAACACCTCGCACTTCTTTTCTACGTTCATGGAAACTTGGAAAGGCGTGTTGACAATGCGGTCCCCTCTCAGGACCTCACCTGTGAGCAGGGCAGGGTTGAGGGGAGGAAGAAGAAAACTATTCAGGGATGTAAGGCTTATTACGGCAGGGGTGAAATCTAAAATTTGTTACTACCGGTTCTGGGGGGCGTGGCTTGGTGGGGGGGTAATGTGACTGGGTGGGCGTGGCCAATTTTATTTTATTTTTTACTTTTAAAACCATCTTTTCTACAGCCGCCTCGGCGAAGAGGTTGTAAAAAAATGTTTTAAAAAGGCTCTGACGATCCCAGCTGAGTTGCCTGATTGGCAGAGGCTTTTTTTCTTTTAAATGCCACTGATGATCAGGCAACTCAGCTTGGATCGTCAGAGGCTTTTAAAAGCATTTTTTCTACAACCTCTGAAGAGGTTGTAGAAAAAATGCTTTTAAAAGCCTCTGACGATCCCAGCTGAGCCGAACGATCATCAGAGGCTTTTTTTTTTTTAACTTTTAAAAGCAATTTTTCGGCCAAAGAGGTTGTAGAAAAAATGCTTTTAAAAGTAAAAAAAAAAAAGCCTCTGATGATTGTGGGGCTCAGCTGGGCATGGAGGGGGGAGCAGGGATTTTTGCTACCGGTTCTCCGAACCACCCACCTCCATCGCTATCGGATCAGGCAATCCGGTCCAAACCGGGAGCATTTCACCCCTGGATTATGGGCAAAATAAAGAGTTATCAACGCAAATATATTTAGCGTATTTATAAGCGCATAAATAAATTTGAAATAAATCTATACATTCTATCATTTTTTTTAATAACCCTGTACAGGTAGTCCTCGACGTACGACCACAATGGAGCCCAAAATTTCTGTTCTGAAGTGAGACGTTTGTTAAGTGAGTTCTGCCCCGTTTTACGACTTTCCTTGCCACTGTTGTTAAGCGAATCGCTGCAGTTGTTAAGTTAGTAACCCGGTTGTTAAGTGAATCTGGCTTCTCCATGGACTTTGCTTATCAGAAGGTCGCAAAAGGAGATCATGTGACTTTGGGACACAGCAACGGTCATAAATATGAACCAGTTTCATCCGAATTTTGATCACATGATGCTACAAAATTTGTAACTGTGAAAAACGGTCCAAAGTCACATTTTTAAGGTGCCATTGTAACTTTGAATAGTCATTAAACGAACTGTTGGAAGTCGAGGACTACCTGTAATCCCTTTTTTATGGGATTGGAGTCAAGGGTGACTGAATGGAGCTGAGCGTTTACTGGCCAGATGCCCTTCCTGATGCCTACACAAAGTTCACAGCAGATATTTTCGCTTTGCGCCCTGATAGGGAAACATCTGCCGCTGGTTAGGATTGAACTCTCAGCCTTCTAAGTGGGAGGTGAACGTCTTCACCTCTAGGCCACCGTGCCGTTCAGCTATAAATGCAAATATATTTAACGTATCAATATATAAATACATTTTGTAAGTGTTGTGGCCCGTACGTGGCCTGTGCAGCTGGTGGCTGACTCAGACAGCAAGGAGGCTGGTGTGGTTGGCGCTCGAGTCGGACAGTGAGGAGGCTGGAGAAGATGTGGTGCCAGAGGCGGGGATTCAGCCAGGGCCTTCAGAACTTCCAGAAGCTCCCTTAAGTGAAGAAGACGAAGAGGAGGACCCTCTTCTCAATACACGGGCGCGCAGAGCTGCCCAAAGGCAGGAGTGGCTCCTCAGGAGGAGGTCTCCTCGAGAGTGAGGCTTGGGGCTAATTGGCCACCCCTTTAGCCTATTTAAGGAGGAACGCCGACTGAAGCAATTTATAGGGAACAACTTCGTTCACTCTCCTTCGCGTCTTGATCTTAGTTCTCTTATCAGTTTCCTGCAAATTGCTTCTGGGCTTTCTGCCAACCTTAGTAAGATTACGATTATTTATTTTTTGGATTCTTGTAGGCTGTTAAGAAAGTTAATTAACAGCCTTTGTTTGATAAAGACTAAGTTATTTGAGTAAAATAAACTTTGTATAGAGTTTGTGTGTGCTGCGTTCTTTGGAGTCCGCAGCTGGAGCAGAACAGTAAGTAAGTAAATAAATAAAAATGCATTTATATACAACCTCCGGGTATTTCGCTGTGCACTCAAGACCCTGTTGTTCCGCCAGGCCGGGCTATCAACATAATAATTTTAAATTGGGTGTTTTAAATTTCTGGGGTTTTAAATTGAGCCGAATTATTTAATAATTTTAAATTATTTTAATTGATGTTTGTTTTATGCTTTTAATAGGCTGTACACCGCCCTGAGTCCTTCGGGAGAAGGGCGGTATAGAAATAAAATTATTTATTTATTTATTTATATCTGTTTAAAGCCAAACCAATATTTCTGGGCCCTGATTGGTGCAGAGAAAAGACAGAAATTTTACCTGGGCAGGAGATTCCTGTGGCAGGCTAGGCTGACTCCCTCCCACAGGATCTCTAAACCCCCATAAGAGCTGAAATTCCTCAAAACACAGCATTTTGCTCCTTGCTCAAAAATGTTTACAGGTGGTCCTTGACTTACAACAGTTCATTTAGTGACCGTTCAAAGGTACCACAGCCCTGAAAAAGAGTGACTGTTTTTCACACTTGCAACCACTGTAGTATCCCCATAGTCACATGATAAAAATTCAGACGCTTGGCAACTGGCTCGTATTTAGGACGGTGGCAGTGTTCCCGGGATCACATGATCTGTTTTTTTGCGACCATCTGACAAGCAAAATCAATGGGGGGAGGGGGGGGGAGCCAGACTTGCTTAACAACCGTGTGACTAACTTAATAAATGCGATGATTCATATAACAACTCCGGCAGGAAAAGTTGTAAAATGGGGCAAAACTCGCTTAACGAATGTTTCACTTAGCAACATACATTTCGGGCTCAATTGTGGTCGTCACTTGGGGAGTACACCTGTATTTGATGGGACTGTCTGGTTTGAAATAGTGACACCTGACCCGGACAAATTCTATCCACGGGCAATATTTTCTTGCAACTTTGGAAACCCTTAAAGCATCTGACCTTTAAATGATTTTGCAAGACCACCCCCCCACCCACCCCCATGAAACCGTAAGTAGCCTCTAGAGAGCCCTGGAGAGCACAGTGCTTAATGTGCACAATTGCAGGCTAACACACTGCCCGCTGCCAGCAGTTCGATCCTGACCTGCTCAATGTCGACTCAGCCTTCCCTCGTTCTGAGGTCGCTAAAACGAGGACCCAGATTGTTGGGGGGCAAGAGGCTGACTCTGTAAACCGCTTAGAGAGGGCTGTAAAAACACTGTGAAGTGGCATATAAGCCTAAGGGCTGCTGTATTGCTAAGAGGTGCTGGAGGTCAGACTCACGGAGGTGTCAATCTTCAGGACTGCCAAACCAGAGGTGCCAGGACATGTACAATAGGGAAGGTCGAATGTTATGCTAGGGGAAGGAGGACAGGGACGTTACCTAAATTTTCAGCTTTATATTTGATGGTGTCCGGCCGGCAGAAGGGCAAGGAGTAATACTCGTAAGGTAACTGCGTCCGCGAACTGGTGAGTTTCACAGCCTGGAAAAAGAGCGAGAGAAAGAGACACCGTCTGTCCCAAATCCCTGCATCTGAGTAGATCCCAGTGGATTCATGACAACGGATACATCATGCCCTGATCTTCCTCCTTTTGCCCTCAAAATAAAGTCTGCTGTTTATAGACAAAAGTTTACAGACAATTGGCTGGCAATGCTATTATTGTCTATCTCATATATTCACTCATAAGCACAATCTAAGAGGCTGCTAATCACCCCAAATTCCGGGCATTTGTGGTTGTAGAGAAGACAAACTTCCTGCGGTATTTGGTCTCATATATTCAAAAATGCTCAAACGCTGAAAGGGTTTATAGTGGGTACGAGGAAACACATTCTGAGAACAGAACTACTCACATCGTAAAAAGATCCAGCATCCATAACAAGAAAAAAATCAACTTGATTGACAGGTTATATAATCTAGCACAGGGGTGTCAAACTCAAGCCTGCAGGCTGGATCTGGCCCACAGGCCCACAATGCCTCTGCCAACGAAAGGAAGGAAGGAAGGAAGGAAGGAAGGAAGGAAGGAAGGAAGGAAGGAAGGAAGGAAGGAAGGAAGGAAGGTGTCAGGCCTGGAAGTCATCTTTTGCATTGGGCCTTCAGGCCTGCCACATTTACTACTGTGGGAAATTGGGAGGGGGGATTGTATGGAGAAAGGGTGACATGTAGTCATAACAACATTCCTTTCTCTGAGAGTCAAGGACATCTTGCCCTGCACCTGGACGGCTGGAACTGGGAGGCATCTCCAGTTGGGATGGTGCTTTGATTGGACCATATGATGGATTTGTGGGTGTTGGGCAGGGACTTGGACTTTCCTTTGGGTGGGGAAAACCTGGAAGCTTTCAGATTCGGGTTTTCTCAGATGTGCCAATAAGACATCTCTAATAAAATGGAACTTTGAGGAACTTCAAGCCTCGGACTCTTTTTTCGTTGGGGGTGTTGCTTGGATCCCTGACAGAAGGAAGGAAAGAAAGGAGATGGGAGGAGGGAGAGTGGGAAAGAAGGAAAGAGATAGGAGGAGGGAAGGAAGGAGATGGGAGGGAAGGAAGGAGATGGGAGGAGGGAGGGAAGGAAGAAAGGGAGGGAGAGAAGGAGGGAGGGAGGGAGGGAAAGGTGGGAGGAGGGAGGGAGATGGGAGAAGGGAGGGTGGGAAGGAAGGAAAGAGATAGGAGGAGGGAAGGAAGGAGATGGGAGAAGGCAGGGAATGAAGGAAGAAAGGGAGGGAAGGAGGGAGGGAGGGAGGGAAAGGTGGGAGGAGGGAGGGAGGGAGATGGGAGGAGGGAGGGTGGGAAGGAAGGAAAGAGATAGGAGGATGGAAGGAAGGAGAAGGGAGGGAAGGAGGGAAGGAAGGAGATGGGAGGAGGGAGGGAAGGAAGAAAGGGAGGGAAGGAGGGAGGGAGGGAAGGAAGAAAGGAAAGAGGAATGGAGGGAAGGAAGGAGATGGGAGGGAGGGAGGGAGGGAAGGGAGGGAGGGAAGGAAGATTATAACTGGGGGAGGATCTGAGGGAAGTCCTGCCTTAGCATTTGGCCACCACAAGTGCCCCCCGACACGAGTGATGTCAAGCTGGAAACTTGTCCTGGCCATGCCCCCCCCCAAGGTCAAACACAACCTTGAAATAGGTCGGCACCCCTGGTGTAGCCTATCTGAAGGGTGCCAGATTGAAGAAAACTCACTGAAAACCCTTCACATATTTTACCACGCTATCCCTGTAAGGTAACTTACAGACCAGAAGTCCTCCAAAGTCCCTTCCAACTCTGTGATTCTGTATCTCTTACAATGATCCGGGATTCTTTTCATTCTAGATTCCTTTTCCCAACCAGCCCTTACAACCACAGTGAGTCAGGACAGAAATAGTTTCACATGAAAACCTATCAATTGGGGGGGGGGGCTCAGCAAAGGTAAAACTCAGCAGGTGAAAAGTGTCATCAGGTGAAGAAATCTTTTCCCACTGCAATTAAAAGGATGTAACGAGGCTTAACAGGTGAGGCTGCTTGTCATGAGTCAGAAATCCAGACAACGCGATCGATGGCACTTTGGGTTGTATCAACAGAGGCAAAGAATCAAAATCAACGTGAAGTATTAAAACCGCTTTGTAAAGCCTTAGTAAGGCCACACCTGGAATACAGTATGCAGTTTTGGTCATCACATTACAAAACAAGGTGTTGAGACTCTAGAGCAGTGTTTCTCAACCTTGGAAGCTTGAAGATGGGTGGGCTTCAACTCCCAGAATCCCCCAGCCAGCAGCGCTGGCTGGGGGATTCTGGGAGTTGAAGTCCACCCATCTTCAAGCTACCAAGGTTGAGAAACACTGCTCTAGAAAGAGTGCAGAGAAGAGCAACGAAGATTATTAGGGGACTGGAGGCTAAAACATATGAAGAACAGTTGCAGGAACTGGGTATGTCTAGTTTGATGAAAAGAAGGATTAGGGGAGACATGATAGAAAGTCTTCCAATATCTCAGGGGCTGCCCCAAAGAAGAGGGAGTCAAGCTATTCTCCAAAGCACCTGAATGCAGGACAAGAAGCAACGGGTGGAAACTAATCAAGGAGAGAAGCAACTTAGAACTAAGGAGAAATTTCCTGACAGTGAGAACAGCCCATCCCTGGGAGGACTTACGTGGATCTATCAGGAAAGATACTCCCAGTATTTTCCAGTATCTACCCACAAGCTAGTACCATATTTTCCAGCGTATAAGATGACCCCCGACTTTTCCTGTTAAAATATAGGGTTTGGGCTATACTCGCCGAATAAGACTACCCCTCTTCCAACGCACACCAAAGAAAAATTTAAACATCAACTGGCTCACCCACAATGTAAAAGCAGCTGTGCTAGTCCCAAAATGGCCCCTGCAAGAAGCAGGAACCTCACACAGCCACAAAAAGCCCAAAACCCCAACTTTCACACTTTACACACACAAAATTCCACATACAGCTTTGTGAGATTTTGTGTGTTTGGGTAGTTAGAATGAAACACTACAGAAACACACTAAATCTCAGAAAGCTGCACAAATATTATTTTATTTTTATTTTTATATGAAAGCTAACTTTAAAACTTCCTAAACTTTAAATGGCTAGGTCTAAAAAAGAACAACTAAAAAAAAACCCCAATTAACTATTTTTTTTAAAGATCCCAAAGGGGAAAAAAACTTACCCAATAGAACAGGGGTCTCCAACCTTAGCAACTTTAAGACTTGTAGATTTCAACTCCCAGAATTCCTCAGCCAGCTTTGTTTTGCTGGCTGAGGAATTCTGGGAGTTGAAGTCCACAACTCCCTGCCTGCTTGATTGCAGGCAGGGAGTGGCTTGCTGACGGAATGGATTCAGGCAAGCGAAGCAAGGCAAGCGTTGCGACTAGCAGCTAAGGTAAGCAAGCTGGACGGGGAAAACTTTTTTCCTTCTACATGGCTCTGGCGATTCCAGCTGAGTTGCCTGATTAGCAGATCGTCAGAGCTTGGATTGTCAGAGCCTTTCAGGCTGGTCTGCCTGGTTACAGGAGAACGACACCCGGCGTATAAGATGACCCCTGACTTTTGAGAAGATTTTCATGTGTTAAAAAGTCATTTTATATGCCGGAAAATATGGTATCTAGTACGGGTATTTTAAGAACTGCAGTCCTCTGCAGGGAGGAACTTTTAATTTTTTCTTTCTTTCTTGGGGTGATGACAAACTAGCATAATCAGACCTGGCCTGGATTCTAAACTGGGTCAAATTCTGGAGGGCATGAAACTCAGGGCCATCTTACCTTGATTTCTACAGGAGCATTCCGGTGAAAATTGATGGGAGCCACTCCTGGCACGTAGAAGCAACTCACCCCATGCCACAAGAGGAAGAATGGGCACGTAAGCCTCTGCCAAGACAAAAATGAGAGGCCTGTCACCAAGGTGATCTCTGTTCAGAATAGGACAGACTCAAGAACGATCGCCCAGTTTATTTATTTATTCGACGCACGGCATAAAGCGCATGGGTAACATTAATAAAATTATACAGAAGGCACACATAATACTATGGTACATGTATGATGAGAGTATGTACCCAATTTTGTAAGGTATGGGGAGCCTGGGTAGCTCTGCAGACAAGACACTGTAATTTAACACCAGCTATTAACACCTGCAATTAAAAGTAAGATCGAATCTCGCCAGCCTCAAGGTTGACTCAGCCTTCCATCCTTTCTAAGGTAGGTAAATTGAGGACCCAGTTTGTGGGGGCAATAAGCTGACTTTGTATAAATATACAAAAGGATGAAGGCTATTGCTTAACGCATTGTAAGCCGCCCTGAGTCTCCGGAGAAGGGCGGCATATAAATTAAATAAATAAATAAAAAAAAAAACCTCATCTATCAGTTACAGGTTACATTTTAAAATACGTTGATTCATGAAAACACAACAAGATCTAATAAAGGAGAATCTTTGTAGCTCAGGGTTGACATGAGGGGTCCTTGGTGATCTCTAAGCTTGTTTTCTTGAAGTTGTTTCATTACCCAAATTAAGGAACATCCTCAGTGATAGAAGGAAGTGAGGCTGCAGGAAGAGGAGAAGAAGGGACTGTGGAGTCCTTGGTGCTCTTTGAGTTTGGTGGTTTTCTTGCAGGCGTTTCATTACCCAACTAGGGAACATCATCGGTGATAGGAGGGAGGAGGGTTTGCAGAGAGGAGAAGATCTGTTAGCTTGGGGAACTGGAGGTGGGGGGTGTCTTGTGATGCTGGAGGGGAGAATATATTCTGTGTAGGCCCAGAGTCGAAACATGGGCAGAGCAATGTTGCAGAGATAGATTTCTAAAGTGTTTGTCCACTTCAGAGTAGGGGTTTATCTTCCTGTTCTCTTATTTCAAATGTCAATTTACTCAATGACTCTCTAAAAGGCTGCAAATGGCCAGCTGTCTGCAAGGGGTATAAATCCTTCCCTTCCCCACCATCCAGTCAGAGCTGAAGAAGCTTCTTGGATGAAAAGCAAAACGTCTTCAAAGAAAAACAAAGAAAGTCCAGTTGCCTCTTGGAAAAAGCATCTTTGGGACAGTCATGACCTGGGTGACGGAGATTCTCTACAGACTACATGGCTGGACCTGATGCCACTCGGGAGCAGAGGGCACATGGGAAATAAAAGTTTCAGAGGGTGCCCCGTGCAGAGTGGCAGGCCGCGACAGATGACATGGCAAGGCGACAAGGGCATGAGTCACACTTCCTGATCCGGGAAGGACTGCAACGGGGCAAACCAGTTGTGGTAGATAATGACACCCTTCCCTTCCTGACACTCCCTGGCAGGAGACCAGGCAGATTCCCCTAAATCGCGGATTTGCATCGTGGCCAGAAACAATCTCTGAAAAACAACATTTATGTCTTGCAAGGATTTACTTGGGAGCTGGCTGAGGGATGCCGTAAGGCACCGGGTCACGATTTTGATAGCATCCCCGGCTCGACCTGGGGTGTCAAGTCAGGACAGGTAGTCCACGACTTACAACAGTTCACTTAGTGACCATTTGAAGTTGCAATGTCACTGAGATGGCTCACGCAGCATCACCATGGTTAACGTGATCAAAATTCGGACGCTTGGCAAGTGGTTCATACTTACGACGGATGCAGCGTCCCGGGATGACGCGATCCGCTTTTGCGACCTTCTGACCAGCAAAGTCGATGAGGAAACCAATTTCACTTAACAACTGTGTGACTCATTTAACACACACCCAATGATTCGCTTAACAAGTGTGCCAAGAGAAGTCCTAAAATGGGACGAACTCCACTTAACAAATGTCTCACTTAGCAATATAAATTTTGGGCTCAATTGTGGTCGTAACACGAGGACTACCTGCATCATTGGGCTACTGTTGATACCTCAACCTGATAGTAAAGCACCTCAGGGAGCTATTACTGTCTTTGATTGCTCTTCCCACTCATTCAAACTGGAACCGCCTACTTCAGAGTAACCAGTGCAGAACCCAAGAAGAACGCAGGTAGTCCTCAAATTATGACCACAATTGAGCCCAAAATTTCCATTGCTAAGCAAGACAGTCTTTAAGTGGAGATTTGCCCCATTTTACGACCTTCCTTGCCAGCTGATAAGTGAAACACTGCCGTTGTTAAATTAGTAACACGATTAAGTGAATCCCTGCACTTAAGTGAGTAACATGGCTGTTAAGTGAGTAACATGGCTTCCCCATCGACTTGGCTTGTCAGAAGGTCGCAAAAGGGGATCACGTGACCCCGGGAAACTGCGACCGTCATAAATACGAGCCAGCTGCCAAGTGTCGGAATTTTGACCATGTGACCAGGGGGGTGATGCAACGGTCATAAGTGTGAAAAATTGGTCGTCACTTTTTTTCAGTGCTGGGGTAACTTTGAATGGCCATTAAACGAACAGTTATAAGTCAAGGACTACCTGTAGTTTTTCCTTCCATCTATGAAGAACCAATTCAAAGGTTGAGCTGAGCAATTTAATATAGAAATTGATATATGTTTGCTTTCAGCTTTTTTTGTGATTCTCCAGACCAGAACTCTTCATAAAATAAATTTGGGTGATTTGATTTTACAAAACTTCCACATTTTTAATATGTACTTCTTCATTCCTGTTCCTGTAAAAATTTTTATTCCAAGTGGGAAGCTCCAGACTGCATGGAGCAATCTGTGGTAGGATGCAGCTTTCCCATGCCACCAAAATGTTCAAAGATCAATTTTTTTAAAACCACGTTTTCTATCCTGTCTCCACCACATCCTCTGTGACTTGGAGAAGAGGAAAAATGAGGAGATTTCTTCCCTTAGCAACCCCTAAAAGACGGCCCATCCCAGTTATAAGATAACATGACTCTATTCAAACTGAATTTGGATATTTTAAGTAGTTGCAACTTGCAGTGGGTGAGGGTTATGACACACCTTTCATATAAAAGCCACTGCTGTTTAATCTTGCTGAAAGGCCAATTATTTTAACAGGACTCTGCGAAAAGTTCCTCACACATTCTATCCACTACAGACGTAAAAGTCAGAAAAGAACATCTTAATATATTCACAATAAATTTGTACAAAATAAGGGATGGGGGAACCAATGTAATAATCAGCCACTTTTGGATAAGTGCAATTTATAAGGATAAAGTCTAGGGAATCCCAATCATTCATCTTTATAAATGATCGTTTATGAAGAACGGTTGCAGGAACTGGGTATGTCTAGTTTGATGAAAAGAAGGACCGGGGTGACATGATAGCAATCTTCCAATATCTCAGGGGCTGCCCCAAAGAAGAGGGAGTCAAGCTATTCTCCAAAACACCTGAAGGCAGAACAAGAAGCAACGGGTGGAAACTCATCAAGGAGAGAAGCAACCTAGAACTAAGGAGAAATTTCCTGGCAGTGAGAACAATTAATCAATGGAATGACTTGCCACCAGAAGTTGTAAATGCTCCAACACTGGAAGTTTTTAAGAAGAGATTAGATAACCATTTGTCTGAACTGGTGTAGGGTTTCCTGCCTAAGCAGGGGGTTGGACTAGAAGACCTCCAAGGTCCCTTCCAACTCTGTTATTCTATCTATTCTATCTCCCTTAAAAGCTCTAAAAGGTATGACAATTTAAAAGATAATAAAAGATTAAAATGAACTTTCAAACAGGTAATGTAAATAATGTACCAGAAGCAATCCAATATATATGCTGATAGGTAACCATAATATCACCATCACAGATAACTGGAAACATACATCAAAAATAACCTATTTTAACAAGGTTAAATCTTTAATAAGGAAAGCATTGTTTGCTGTTCCCATGTGAAGTTTCAGAAGGCTTCAGTCTCTGGAGAAGTCCATAATGTTGGGAAAGGTGGAAGGAAAGAGAAGAAGAGGATGACCAGCAGCGAGATGGAGGGACTCCATTACAATGGCCCTGTTGGAAGACCTAAAGCAGGGATCTCCAACCTTTGTTGTTGTTTTTTTTATTTGATTTATATGCCGCCCTTCTCCGGAGACTCAGGGCGGCTTAACAATGCGTTAAGCAATAGCCTTCATACTTTTGTATATTTTATATAAAGTCAGCTTATTGCCCCCACAAACTGGGTCTTCATTTAACCTACCTTAGAAAGGATGGAAGGCTGAGTCAACCTTGAGCTTTGTAACTTTAAGACTTGTGGACTTCAGCTCCCAGAGTTCTGGGAGTTGAAGTCCATAAGTTTTAAAGTTGCCAAGGTTGGAGACCTCTGACCTAAATGACAGACTGTCTTAGAGAATCTGTCTTTGAGAAGATCTATCTATATGGTTGCTAAGAGTCAACAGTGGAAAAGTATCAATCCGTATGAAAACCCTTCTCTCTGGAGAAGGGCAATATGAACATTGATCCATATGGTTGCTAAGAGGTGACATTGAATTGATGGCACATAATCCATCAATCAGTATCAAGACCAAGGTGCTTTGAGAAGTCCATCATTGGCATCCTTCAGTCTCAAGAGACTATGGTATTTGAGAAGTCCATAATGTTGAGAAAGGTGGAAGAAAAGAGAAGATGATGATGATATCCAAGGTGGATTGACACCTTGGTGGTGAGGGCACCATTAGAAGATTTGAAGGAGCTGGCTGGGGACAGATCATCATGGAGAAGGTCAAGTCATATGGTTGCTAAGAGAAGAGTGACTTGATGGCAATGTCAAGACCAAGATGCTTTGATAAATCCATAATGTTGGATAAGGTGGAAGGGAAGAGAAGAAGAAGACAACAAAGATGGATGGGCTCAGTAAGGGCACCACTGGAAGACCTGAAGAACCAGGTTGGAGACAGATCATCCTGGATAAAATCTATTTATGTGTCACCAAGAGTCAATTGACTTCATACCTGATGGCACATAATCAAGGGTGACAGTATATAAGGGCATGCAGTGGTAGTGGGGGCACCATTTGGAGATCTGAAGGACCAGGTTGGGCACAGTTCACCTCAGAGATGATCAATCCATATGGTTCCTAAAAGCTGACACTGACTTGATGGCACATCAATCAACCCATGTCAGGACCAAGTTCCTTTGAGAAGTCCATAATGCTGGGAAAAGTGGAAGGGAAGAGAAGAAGAGGAAGACCAAGGTGGATGGTTACAGTGGTGGTGAGGACACCATTCAAAGACTTGAAGGACCAGATTGGAGGCAGATAATCCTAGAGAAAATCTATATATGTGTTCACCAAGAGTCAACTATGACTTCATACTTGATGGCATATCATCAAGGGTAACAGTATATAAGATGATGAAGTAGTGGGAGGAAGCACCATTTGGAGATTTGAAGGACCTGGTTGGGCACAGTTCACCTCAGAGAAGATCAATCCATATGGTTCCTAAAAGGTGACACTGACTTAGTGGCACATCAATCAATCCATGTCAGGACCAAGTTCCTTTGAGAGGTCCATAATGCTGGGAAAAGTGGGAAGAGAAGAAGAGGAAGAACAAGGAGGTTGACTCAGTTACAGTGGTGGTGAAGGCACCATTGGAAGACCTGAAGAACCAAGTTGGAGGAAGATCATCCTGGAGAAAAATCTATATATGGGTCCCCAAGAGTCAACTATGACTTCATAATTGATGGCACATCATCAAGGGTAACAGTATATAAGATGATGAAGTAGTGGGGGGAAGCACCATTTGGAGATCTGAAGGACCTGGTTGGGGACAGTTCACCTCAGAGAAGATCAATCCATATGGTTCCTAAAAAGGTGACACTGACTTGATGGCACATCAATTGTTACAATCATGTAACGACCGTGACCAGGGGGGCATTTGCTCAGGTCCGCCTTGTGCACCAGTTGCGCCCTTACTTGGACCAAGATGCCCTACGCACCATTACTCATGCGCTGGTCACCTCCCGTCTTGACTACTGCAACGCTCTCTACCTAGGGCTGCCCTTGAAAACCACTCGAAGGCTTCAGCTGGTGCAGAATGCGGCCGCGCGGGTTGTGATGGGAGCGTCCCGACACTCCCATGTTACACCCCTCCTTCGCGACTTGCATTGGTTACCGGTTGCCCTTCGGGTGAGGTTCAAGGTGCTGGTTATTACCTACAAAGCCCTTCATGGCCTAGGCCTGGGATATTTGTCGGACTCCCTGCAGCCAGTGACAATTCCCAATCGCCCGGTGCGTTCCCACAGACAGGGCCTCCTCAGGGTGCCGTCGGCCAGACAGTGTCGGCTGGCGACCCCCAAGGGGAGAGCTTTCTCTGTGGGCGCACCCACCCTCTGGAACCAACTTCCTTTGGCGCTCTGGATGGCCCCTGACCTTCACTCGTTCCGCCGCGATTTGAAGACCTGGTTGTTCCGCAGCCTGGACTGATGGGGGGGTTTCTTAATGAATTTTAAATTGTTTTAAATTGGAATTTCAATTTTTCTATTGTCTTTTAATGAGAAACTGTGCATCTTTACCGTTGTGAGCCGCCCTGAGTCCTTGGAGATAGGGCGGCATATAAATTGCATTATAAATAAATAAATAAATCAGGACCAAGTTCTTTTGAGAAGTCCATACTGCTTGGAAAAGGGGAAGGGGAAAAAAAAGGAGAAGGAGAAGACCATCAGCAAGGAGGCGGACTCAGTTACAGTGGTGGCGAAGGCACCATTGGGAGACCTGAAGAACCAAGTTGGAGGAAGGTCATATGTGGAGAAAAATCTACATATGGGTCCCCAAGAGCCAACTATGACATGATGGCACATCACTCCATCCATCCATCCAAATCTACAAAAAAAGTGCTAATAAAGGAGGTGAGAAACCATCTGGACACTCCCTGGTGGTGGTTGATGGGGGGGAGACCCAGTTTGACCCCCAAGCATGGGGAACCCCCCCCCAAAAAAAGTTTAAGTAAAGCACTTTTTTTTAATTGAAAAGTTTTACAGAAAAAAAATCCCCCCCAATATTCCCCCCACCCTTTTTCCCTCCCCACCACCACCTCCACACCCCTTCCCCCCATCCCACCCTCCCCCCCAGACTTCCCAGAGCAAAATACAGGGTATTTCAATTAACAATCATAAGCTAAATTAACCTAACTATCCTTAAACTACCAAATCCCCCCCCTGAAGCCTTAACTCCACTACAGATAAGGTAATACTTCTAAAATTTAACATTCATTCATAAGCTATTTGATATTTTCTTGTCTGATACTTATTTTGAATATAGTCAATCCATCTTCAAGGAGCACTTTTTTTAAAAAAAAAATCTGTGTGTGCCCCCCCCCCCACTTTCTGCGCCGCTGTAACTTCGAACGGCCACTAAACGGGACGGTTGTAAGTCGAGGACCGCCTGCCCGTCTCAGAAGGGAGCCCGTCAAAAGAGTTCAGCCCCTCCCCCGTGTGTGGATAGACCCCCCCCAAGAGCCCCCTCAGGAGATATTTGGGGGTCCCTGTCACGGGGGGGGCGTTTTACCCCCTCAGGAGACCCCCCTGAGGCGACCCTCTTGGCTTCGGAAGGGAAGGAATTTGGGGGGAAGGTCGCGGGGGAGATGCCCCTCCCCCCACAGGGGGTTCCAGGCTCTTCCTCGCCCCCCTCCGAAGGGCCCCGCCGCCCCAGAGACCCCTCAGAGACCCCCGGTCCGTCCCCCGACCTCTCCCGCAGGGCCCCAGCGCCGGCGCCCCACTCACCAGAGCCCCCGGGGCCGCCATCTTGGATCCACGTGTCGGCGCTGACGTCGCCGGAAGTGGCTTGCCATTGGCCGAGGCCGCCGGTCGCCATGGAGACGGCGGCCATGGCTGGTTTGGAAGGCCCAGCCCGACTTTGGCCTGTTTTTTTACGGACGCTTCCTCGTCCCCCACACCAACCACGCCCGGGCTGGCAGTTGCAAACCCCTCGCGGAAGGAACGGGGAGGTTTGGTGGAAAGGAAGCGTTGGTTGGGCCTTTTCCGCCTTTATCGCCATCTTGGCTGCTGGCGGGAGCGGGGCTCTTTCCGCCATCTTTGGTGCGGGCACGTTCCTGTGTGGAGGCGGCGGCCATGTCTATCGTGGGCAGGATAGCAAGGCGCCCCTTTACGTGATTGGATGTTGGGAGCGGGCGCCATCTTTTTTAAGGGCAGTGCTGGACTGCCCAGATGATTTTTAAAGGGCTTTAAAAGGAGACTGTGTGCAAAGCCAACATTGGCTTAAAAGGCACAAATCATCAGAATTAGGCTTTCAGGGATGTCTTCTACAGCAGACATGTATTTTTCTATACCCATTTTAGATTCCCAGGATGCCCTTTCTTGATTAAACGACTTTAAGTAACTGCTGCAGTCATTAAGTAAGGACTCAGTCGTTAAGTGAGCCAATTCTGCAAGTTGAAGTCCCACAAGTCTTAAAATTGCCAAGGTCGGAGACCCCAGATTTAGTATTTTGTATGAACTCGGCCACCCTGCCTTATCAATTGTTTAGTGAGTTTTGCCCCATGTTATGACCGTTTTGTCAAGTGAGTCATGTCATTAAGTGAACATGGCTTCTCTCATTGTCAGAAGCCGGAGGGAAGGTTACAAAAGGCAATCATATGATCCTGGGACATTGCAACCGGGATCATATGATTAAATACATGCTGGTTGATAAGCATTCAAATTCTGATCACTGACCATGAGGATGTTGCAATGACCATTTTTAAAAAGTGTCATCGTAACTTTGAATGGTCACTAAACAAATGGTTCTAAGTCGAGGACAACCCGTAGAGTGGTTGGAGCAGACCTGGTACACTATGCCCAAATCAATCCAGATCATGGGTTAATGTAATGTGTGAACTCGGACGTCTTTCCCACTGAAGTTTTTTTAATTTCAAGATTTAGAGTTTAGCTTTTGATAGATAGATAGATTCACATCAATCCTTTCAAGATTTTCTCCCCAGGTAAAATGGGATGAGCTGTTTTCTCTTAAAAGAGCTAAAAATAAGGGAAATGTTTGGAGGAGAAAAATGGTTGTCATGGAAAATAAGGAGTTATTAAAGAAAAATGAAGTCTGAAAACTTCTGTGGTTTGCAAAAGGATTTGGGTAAGCATGAAACAAAAACATAATCTTCAGCCATATCAATGAATCATTAAAAATCCAATCCTTAGGGGAAAATAATATAACATCTGAAGAGATGTTAATATAGGTATTCCTTGACTTACCACCATTGATTTAGTGACTGTTCAAAGTTGCAACAGCATTGAAAAAAAGTGACTTATGCCTGTTTTTCACACTTATGACCATTGCAGCATTCCCCATGGTCACATGATTTAGATGCTTGGCAACTGGCATGTACTTATGACGGTTGCAGAGTCCCGGGGTCACGTGTGATCCCCTTTTGCAACCTCCTGACAAGCAAAGTCAAGGGGGAAGCCAAATTCACTTTATATCCATGTTACTAACTTAACATCTGCTATGATTCACTTAACAATTCTGGCAAGAAAGGTCATAAAATGGGGAAAAACTCACTTAACGGTTTTGCTTAGCAGCAGAAATTTTGGACTCAGTTGTGGATGTAAGCTGAGGGTTATCTGTAAATCTAAACCAAAGTTTGTGGCTTGATGTACGGGGTTTGTATATGGGAACCTATACAAATTATGCTTTAGCGTCATGTGTGATCTCCATCAACCTCCCTGAAGCCACTCATGTGTTTGAAATAACTGTGGATGTGTTTCACGTACATACATTTGAGCTAGATAGTTCCAAGTAGCCAGGATAGATTAGGGACAGATTTTCATGGAGAAAATATATCTATGCGGTTGCTAAGATCAGTAACACCTTAAATAAGAATGGAATGGAATGGAATGGAATGGAATAGAATAGAATAGAATAGAATAGAATAGAATAGAATAGAATAGACACTGAAGAGGTTGTAGAAAAAAAATGCCTTTAAAAGCCTCTGACGATCCCAGCTGAGTTGCCTGATCGTCAGAGGCTTTTAAAAGCATTTTTTTCTGCAACCTCTTAAGGTTGTAGAAAAAATGCTTTTAAAAGTAAAAAAAAAAAAAGTTGGCCACGCCCACCCAGTCACATTACCCACCAAGCTACACCCACAAAATAAGCCACACCCACAGAACCGGTAATAAACATTTTTAGAACCCAGCCCTGATTTGTTCCTATATATTTGCCTCCCCTAGGTTGGGTCATTCACACAACAAAAAATAGGGACTTAGCTAAAAAAAAGAGAGGGGGGTAACATATTAGGAAGATAAAGGTGGGTTTCTTTAATTTCATTAAGTCTAATGAGTTAGAAAAGATGCATTTTTTGAGGTATTCACATAAAAGATACCTACCTGTATCCATACAGATGCTATTATCTATATCCAAAATATTTTCCCCCCTGGAATTTTGGATTTAGTTACCTTATAGGTATAAATTTTGTTCATGCACCCAGGGAATACTGATCTATTGGAATGGTTTGAAAATGTGTTACTTGTGAGTTGCTTTTGTTTCTTATATTTATTTTTCTCATCAGGAAAGGATAGAGGGAAAGAGGACCTAAGGAGTTGACTCTAAGCAGCAGGTGAAAAAAAGCTCATATGCTTTTTTCGTGCCATCGAATTCATCATTCAATTTGATGAGAATTTGCTTTATGAAAATATTTCAAAGCAGAAGAGAATGTGAGTGGCCAAGAGGTGTGTTTTCACTTATCCTTCACTGCACAAGTCTCTCCAAAGACAGCTTCTCTAATGTCTTATTTTCCATTACATTCCAAAGGAAGATGACTATAGGAGTTATTTTATTTTAAATTAGCCATGAATTTAAAAGTTGCTATAACTGATAAATTATGGGAGTAGTTCCTTGGAAAAAATTCAAAGAAACTCTTCACATTTCTCCCGCATACCAACCTGGTAGAGAATTTTAAAAGCTCTATTGGAGCCCAGGTCTTGATGAGATAAATCTCTGGGAAATTCTTCTTCAAGATGATAATGGCAATAATTCTGGAGAATACAGCTCCAGTCTATTTTTGACTTTCCTATTAAGCAATATATAGACCCTGAAGCTCCTGTCTCTGGTCACTCAAAGCTTGGAGTTGAAGTGATGGGATGCCAGATTTCCAAACGTCTCTACAAAATATTAAAATATGTATAAATAATAAGGCATTGGTGTGCAAGGCAGATATTTTGGAGTTTAGGGTTGCTAAAGTCTATGTTTTCAACAGCCATCTTTGCATTCTACACTCAGTATCTTCAATTTGGATTCTTACTGATCTTTTTCTGTACTTCAACCATGTTTTTAGTCCCTTCACATATAGTTGTCCCAAATGACCCTCTTAAAAGGATGCAAATGACCAGCTGTCTGCAAGGAATATAAATCCTTCCATTCCCCACTATCCTGTCAGAGCTGAAGAAGCTTCTTGAATGAGAAACGAAATGTCTTCAAAAGAAAAAAAAACAAGAAAGTCCAGTTGCCTCCTGAAAAAGCATGATCTGGATGACTGAGAATCTCTACAGATTTCGTATATAGTTCTACATTTGGGGCTAACTATCTGGGTTACTGGTGTGAGCTGTAACGCAGAATGGGAGAAGTCAACGTGACTCACAACTGGGCAATCAAAGACCTATTGCTTTTTTTTATCATGCATCACATGTATTCCAACACACATAAAATAGAGATACAGGACTTTGACTTTCTGATCACATAATCATTTTAATCCTCCCTGTGTGGACAATCCCCCAGCGACTGATCTGTCTCTCTGGCTCCTTGCAGTTTGGCAGGATACAATATCAATTCTCAACTCTTTCTATTAGACGAGCTATCAGGATTTCCAGTTTATTCTGGCTTAAACTGCAACTAGGCCCTGCAATTTCTGTCATATTGATATTCATATTGAGTTATCCTCTAGCCTTACTCTTTTGCTGTAAATAACATACAAAAGTCAGTTAAGAGGAAAACACAATTTCATCCAAGATCGAAAAGCTACTGTATTTTTCTCTACTACAAGGAGAATAAGTACATTTAACAAAATCGGTGTATAGGTGAAACCTGCTCGTTTTTTAATGCTGTAAAATGGAATCTCAATGCAAAAGTGATGTTATACTGAATAGGGATATGTTGTATGGCCCAAATATTATAGTAAAACTCCAATAACTGAGTAAGAGGCAAACTGAACAATAAATTTGACTGATACTATGTCAAGCCAATCTGAGCAAGCATCTGTCATCTTACTGTTTCTAAATTGATAGCTGATTATGATGACTAATTCTTCTTACTAACCATCTCTTTATCAGGAAGCTATCCTTGTCTTTGTGAAAAATCATGTTATGTATAACTATAAAACACATTGTCAGACCTGCCCCAACTTGGTCCTTTAGATAAGAAAGACCCTTGACTCCATTCGGGTTGAAAGGTATTCTTTACTAAAAGCCAAGTAGAATATAATGTAGCAAAGCCGAAACTGATGTTCACATGCCAAAACTTCCCAGTTAACTTTCCCCATTCCGTTCCTCCCCTCTGCTTATTGCCCAACTGTATTTGAATACATTGTTTTGGGAATGCTCTCTTCAATGGCAGGCTGATCGTTGAACTGTTACCAGGGCTTTGAGCTTGAGACGGTACAATGAATTGCCAACCTCCCTCCCACGCGTCCAGCTCACTCCTCCCCATAGTTCATGGCAGACTGGCAGCTACCAAATGGGAAGCTCAGCATATGATGGCAGTGCTGACACATATACAATCTTACAAAGAGGACATAAATTGTTGGGAAAATATTAGTGCAGAAGAATCCAAGTGCCTAGTTAAACAAACAAACCGTTACTTAGCTTGGTAATGAAACATCTTTCAACCCTGAAATGCAAATATTCTCTCTTATCGGATTCCCTGAACTGGGGATTCCCCCAGAAGCCACCTACGGAGCATCATTTCTCAAAAAGTCCTTCCCTCCCCTAGAGGACCCTCAAACTTACTTCTCTAAGATCTTGAGATGATCGCCTTTCTGGAAACTGAGGTCCTCCCTGTGAATGGCTTCGTAGTCGTACAAGGCCAACGCGATAAAATCCTCGGTTTCTGGGGGGCGAGGGAAACAAGAAAAGGTTTAGGGTGGAGATAGGGGATACCCACACCCACATTTATGTACTTCCAGGTAAAGCTTCAGTTACATTATCCTGGCCACCATCTTTACAGAAGGAGACCTTTGTGACATTGATAGACCAATGGACATCTATGAAGACAATGTTCTTCAGGAGCATGTAGGACTGGAACCCAGCCTAGATGCCTACAGCGATTCAATTACATCATCCTGGCCACCATCTTTACAGAAGGGGACCTCCGTGACCTTGGTAGATTGATGGGCTTCTCAGAAGACAATGTTCTCCAGGACAATTTAGGACGGAACCCAGCTAGATGCCTACAGCAATTCAGTTCATCCTGGCTACCACCGTCTTTATTAGAAAGGGGCCCTGTGACATTGATAAACCAATGGATCTCAGAAGACAAGTGTTCTCCAGGACAATCTAGGACTGGAACCCAGCCTAGATGCCTACAGCAATTCAATTATATCATCCTGGCCACCATCTTTACAGAAGGGGACCTCCGTGACCTTGGTAGATTGATGGGCTTCTCAGAAGACAATGTTCTCCAGGACAATTTAGGACTGAACCCAGCCTAGATGCCTACAGCAATTCAGTTCATCCTGGCCACCACCATCTTTATTAGATGTGGTGGCCATTAGATGTGGTTAGATCTTTATTAGATGCCTCTGTGACATTGATAAACCAATGGATTTCTCAGAAGACAAATGTTCTCCAGGACAATCTAGGACTGGAACCCAGCCTAGATGCCTACAGCGATTCAATTATATCATCCTGGCCACCATCTTTACAGAAGGGGACCTCCGTGACCATGGTAGATTGATGGGCTTCTCAGAAGACAATGTTCTCCAGGACAATCTAGGACTGGCTAGATGCCTACAGCAATTCAGTTCATCCTGGCTAGTCTTTATTCTCCGTGACCATGGTAGATTGATGGGCTTCTCAGAAGACAATGTTCTCCAGGACAATCTAGGACTGGAACCCAGCCTAGATGCCTACATGAACAGGATAATGGTAAAAAATGCCAAGATGGTAACTGTGATGGTGCAATCAAAGCAACTATGATTATGTGCCTCCAGACAGAGCTTCAATTACATCTCCTGGCCACCATCTTTTGATTGTATTTGCAGCCCAGGAATCTACTCTCCGCTGTAATGGGAGATACATACCATCCGTTTGCTGGGGCTTGGATCCTTTGATGCCCTGGAATGCAAAAAAAAAAGATTTAATTATTATTATATCTTATGCCAGTGACACTTTATCAAAAACCTGGCACTTTTAAGAGACGAAGAATAAGATGGAGCTTGTCTTAGAACCACAGAGATGATCATTAGAAAGAAAAAAAAAAAGAATATATCCAGCTCTAAGGAACTGCCTCCGATGGTCCCTCAGGAAATCCAAACTCTTAATCCATGAAGTTGAATCGAAAGAACTTTAACTGAGAAAGAAGTAGTGATTGCAGCAGGACAAGGCGGAATCTGAAAAAGCCCACACAAAGCACAAAGCAATTCTTTCGTTTCCCCGAGCCCAGACTCCCTGACCACTGGCAGCCAATTTGATGCCGAAAGGTTGTTTTGAGAAAGCTAGGGTGCTAGGCAGATAACAGTTCACATTCAGGGCACGATGGCCTTGAAACCAGGCTGAAACTGGCTGCGAGAGAGTTCATTCTGTCTCTGAAGATGTTCCCCCTCTCGAATTCCCAAGCAGTTACAGCAAAAGCAAAAAAGCAAGCTAAAGATGCCAGCAAGCCTCCTTCCCACCCACCCACTTTCAATAGAATGGCAGGACACAATAGTGGAACTGACACCAGCTTTGTTTCTATCTGGAAATGTTGTGGCCCCTCAGCAGCCTGTGCGGATTGTAGCTGATTCCGACAGCGAGGAGGCTGGTGTGGTGCTGCGCCAGCAGCCTGTGCAGCTGGCACTCGAGTCGGACAGTGAGGAGGCTGGAGAAGATGTGGTGCCAGAGGCAGGGATTCAGCCAGGGCCTTCAGAACCTCTAGAAAGTTCCATAAGTGAAGAGGAAGAAGAGGAGGAGCCTCTTCTCGATGCACGGGCGCACAGAGCTGCCAAAAGGCAGGAGTGGCTCCTCAGGAGGAGGTCTCCTCGAGAGTAAGGCTTGGGGCTAATTGGCCACTCCCTTAGCCTATTTAAGAAGGAACGCCGACTGAAGCAATTTGCAGGGAACAACTTTAGTTCATTCTCCTTCGCGTCTGGATTCTCTGCAAATTGCTTCTGGACTTTCGGCCAATCTTAGTAAGAATTGTGATTACTTTATCTTTGGTTTCTTGTAGGCTGTTAAGAAAGTTTATTAACAGCCTTTGTTTGGCTGTTGACTTTTAGTAAATTTAAGTTTTGTATAGACTTTGTGTGTGCTGTATTCTTTGGGGTCCGTAGCTGGGGCAGAACAGGAAACCATTTCTGGACTTTTTGCTCAAGGACAGGAAAAAAAAAATCAGCTTTTGATTCTGGGTTTGGCTGATTCATACGTTTTGTTGTCAAAGAAACGGCTAGTACAGATAGCCCTGGATTCACTCACTATCACAATTGAGCCCCAAATTTTTCTGTTACTCAGCGAGACAGTTTTTAAATGGGTTTTGGCTGCATTGCTGGCTTGATCCCATCTTTCGGTTTTAATTTGTAATTGATTTTATTGGGGTGTTTTAAATTGTGGGCCGAAATTATTTAATATCTTTTTAAATTGTTTTAAATTTTGTATGCTACGTTTTACCTTGGCTGTTCACCGCCCTGAGTCCTGTTGGAGAAGGGCGGTATAAAAATCAAATCAATCAATCAATCAATAAAATAAATTTCAGAGCCGAAGAAGCTTCTCGGGGTAAGAAGCGAAACGTCTTCAAAGAAAAAAACAAGGAAGTCCACTTGCCTCTTGAAACAAAAGCACCTCTGAGACAACCATTTTGGGACTTTTCTTCCCACGGTTGTTAAGTGAATCCCTGCAATTGAATGAGACACAGACACACATACACAATCACACACCAGAGATGGCTTGATGGTAGGTTCGGTGGTATAACGAACATCCAGAGTCGAGTTCGAGTTCTCTTGCTGTTTCCCCTTTCCTGGGAGAACGTTGAATTTGGATTCTGTGCAGCCCATTCTGGGAAGGGAGAAGAAAAGACCAAAAGATAAATATTCCCATTTTATTCCCCTTCGACTTGCATAACAACAACTGAAATGGACAAGACACAATTTCTGCGTGTGAGAATACAGTTAAACTGAGATTTCAACGCATCTTGCTGCCTCTCTCCTGGGGTTATTCTTGTTTCAAACATTTCCTCCAAATTGCCCTTCTCGGATAAGAACCTGTGCAGGGAATCCTCCTTTAGCGACCAGCTATTTGGTCATTAAGCGAAGCAGTTGCTAAGCAAACCTGCGGCTGCTCTCTTAGCTTTCCTTTGCTTTACGGACCTGCGGAGGTTCTCGATGGGTTGGCAATGTGGCTTTGAGTCACCCTCGTAACGGCGAACGGTCGCTAAAGGAGGCCGTCGCTAAACGAGGACTGCCTGTATGAACCACGACGCAAACTTTTCTTCTGTAGAATGTTTGTCATATGACCAAAAATAATAACAAATTCAGCTGTTATCATCTCGACTTTGCTGGACACTCTTCTTTGCAGATAAACTTAATAAAATAAATATACATAAATAAAATAGATCCAGCAGACGCTATCTCCAACAGCTTTTCCTGCAGGAAAAAAAAAATTGCCAAAAGCAGCCAGCACGGAATAGAATAACAGAGCTGGAAGGGACCTTGGAGGTCTTCTAGTCCAACCCCCTGCCCAGGCAGGAAACCTTACACCATTTCAGACAAATGGTTGTCCAATCTCTTCTTTAAAATTTCCAGTGTTGGAGAATTCACAACTTCTGGAGGCCAGTAGTTCCACTGGTTAATTGTTCTCACTGTCAGGAATTTTCTCCTGAGTTCTAGGTTGCTTCTCTCCTTGATTAGTTTCCCTCTCCATTAAGGGCAGGGCATTGGGGGTCTTTTTGCTGTCATTGAGCGAGGGGCAGGTGCTTTTTCTCACAAGAAGACCCACCCAGCCAGAGAAGGCCGTGGGGGTGTGGGGGTGTGGAAGCTAGGCACCTGCAACGCACCTCTTTAACATGAGCTGCAAAACTGCTGGTTCATAGTTCCAGGAGTTGGACTCTCCAGCTGTTAATCTAAGCCAGTGGTTTCCAACCTGGGCAGCTTGAAGAGGTGTGGACTTCAACTCCCAGAATTCCCCAGTCAGCCGGGCAAATTCTGAGAGTTGCTGGCTGGGGAATTCTGGGAGTTGAAGTCCACACCTCTTCAAGCTGCCCAGGTTGAGAAACACTGGTCTAAGGCACTAATGGTAGACTGCTTCTTCTCCTCTTCCTCCTCTTCCTTCTTCCTCCTCCTTCCCTTTGCTCCTCCTCCTCCTCTCCTGTGTACATTTTTCTTTTTCTTTTTTGTCCTCTCCTCCTTTCCTCCTTCCCTCCGTTCTTCCTCTCTTTGTTCCTTCCTTCTCTCCCTATTCCCTCCCTCTGTCCCTTCCTTCTTTCTTGCTTCCTCCATTCCTGTTCCTTTCGTTCTTTCCTTCCTTCTCTCCTCCTCCCTCCTCCTTTCTTTCTTTCTCCTTCCTTCCATCTCTCCTCCCTAATTCTCTTCCTCCCTCATTCCCTTTCCTTACCTTCCTCCCTCCCTCCCTCCCTCCCTCCTTTCTTTCTCTTTCTTCCTCCTTCCCTCCTTTTCTTTCTTTCTTTCTTCTTTTTTTTCTTTTTTCTTTCTTTCTTTCTTCTTCACCTTCCATCTCCCCTTCCTAATTCTCTTCCTCCCTCATTCCTTTCCTTCCTCCCTCCCTCCCTCCTTTCTCTTTCCTCCTTTCCTCCTTTTCTTTTTCTTTCTTTCTTTCTTCTCCTTCCATCTCCTCTCCCTAACCCTATTCCTCCCTCACTCCTTTTCCTCCTCCCTCCCTCCCTCCCTTTCTTTCTTTCTTTCTTTCCTCCTTTCCTCCTTTTCTTTTCTTTCTTCTTTCTTCTCCTTCCATCTCCTCTCCCTAACCCTATTCCTCCTCACTCCTTTCTTTCTTTCTTTCCTCCTTCCCTCCTTCTTTCCTTTCTTTCTTTCTCTTTCTTCTTTCTTTCTTTCTTCTCCCTTCCATCTCCCCTCCCTAATCCTATTCCTCCCTCACGCCCTTTCCTTCCTCCCTCCCTTCTTTCTTTCTCTTTCTTTCTTTCTCTTTTCCTCCCTCACTCCCTTCCTCCCTCCCTCCCTCCTTTCTTTCTTTCTCTCTTTCCTCCCTCCCTCCCTCTTTCTTTCTTTCTCTTTCTTTCTTTCCTTTCTCTCTCTCTCTTTCTCTTCCCTCCCTCCCCCCCCCCTCTCCCTCTCTCTCTCTTTGTTTTTCTCTGTTTTTGTCCAGCGATGTCAGTTGCCCCCTTGTTCAGCATGGCTTGCCAGCTCTACAAGAGGAAGCTGGGGTTTGCAGCCACCCTCGCCGGGGTTGGGCGCCCATCAGACTGTGCAAATATATTTCTCAGTGCCGGGAAGTCCCCATTTGCATCTCCTGTCAACAAAGGCAGTGGGCAGCAACGGTTCCTCTCCTGTTTTGCATCCCAGAAGGCAAATTTTTCTGACTCCCTTGCAAAAAAAATAACGGTAGGTCAGAAGGTCTGAATTCGAGTTGCCCGAAGTAATGATTAGCAAAGGAATTTTCTCCTGCCCTGAGTAGAGGCTGGACTAGCGGACCTCTTAGAGCCCTTTCGATTGTAGGATTCCAGATGTCTTCATCTTTACCTCTGTGTACCTCACAACAACCCTTTGAGGTAGGTCAAGTTGCAAGATAGCACCTCCTCAAAGCTCACCAAGAAGCTTTCACAGCTGAATGGAAATTTAAACCTAGCGCTTCCTTCTCTATCTCCTCCAGCTTGTTGGACTACAATCCCCATCATGCCCAACCACTGGCTCCAACCACTACCCGACTGTGGCTATTTCCGCATAATAAATTACTTATATTCCTTTTCCATAGCCACCCATCTCTGTCAATGACTCCAGGCAGCTTACAATTAAAAAAATATATTGCATGATAATACGTATTATCATATGTGGTGGACATGTGTGGAAGCAAAAATATATTGGGCAAAAATGTGTATGTGGTTGATGACGCCACAACATATTGATTTAAAACCGGAACTGTTCCTGTTGGGGATTTTACCGGGAATTTATAGTAAAGAAACCGTATATTTGATTATTCATGTTATAACCGTAGCTAGAATTGTATTTGCACAAAACTGGAAAAGCGAAGAGATCCCTATAGATGAAAATGTGATTAAGAAAATATTAGAATGTGCAGAAATGAACAGATTAACACTTGCAACTCAAGGAAAGGAAAAATCAGATTATTATAATATATGGGAGTTATTTTATCAGTGGTTAGAGAATAAATATGAAAGCAATGTATTGTAAAAATAGATTAGTAGAGAAGAGAAATGTTAGGTTTATGTTACTTTATCAGTATTATTATTATTTAGTATTAATATAAGAATAAATGTAAGAAATGAATATGATGGTAAGTTTAACTGTTAAGACACAAAACAATTTATACCCAGACGATGCACTGTTTAATGAAAGATGGAATAAAATAAAAAAAATTTAATAAGTACAAAATTATATTGCAGTAAAGATGCTAAAAACATTTTCAAACAATAAAAGCCACAGAAGCATCCAACATAAATACAGGCAATTCTCAATTTACGACTACAACAGAAATAACAATTTCTGTTGTTAAGCAAGGCAATTGTTAAGCGAGTCACACCCCATTTCACGACCTTTTTTTTGCCACCGTTGTTAAGTGAATCACTGCACTGGTTAAATTACTAACCCGGTTGTTAAGTGAATCCAGCTTCCCTGTCGACACTGCTCGTCAGAAGGTCACAAAAATGATCGTATGACCATCCCTTCCCAGGACACTACATCCGTCATAAATATGAATCAGTTGCCAAGCGTCCTAATTTTGATCACGTGACCGCAGGGATTACCGCCATGGTCATAAGTGCAAGGACTGGTCGGTTGCAAGTCATTTTTTCCAGTGCCCTTGTTAACAAGGAGGAGCCTTGGTGGTGCAGCAGACTAAAGTGCTGTTAAGTAGCACTTAGCTGCCAGCTGCCTGCAATTACTGCGAGTTCGAATCTCACCAGGCTCAAGGTTGACTCAGCCTTCCATCGTTCCGAGGTAGGTAAAATGAGGACCCGGATTGTGGGGGCAATAAACTGACTTTGTATAAAAAAGAACACCACTCAGGGGGATGGGTGAAAGCCCTACTAAGCAGGTATATACAAAAGTATGAAGGCTATTGCTTAACTCATTGTAAGCCACCCTGAGTCTCCGGAGAAGGGCGGCATATAAATCAAATTAAAAATTAAAAATTAAAAAAAACAGTTGTAAGTCAAGGACTGCCTGTCTACAAAGCAGCTGAGACAGTTGGCCAATTCACACATTCAGAGCCCCGGGCTCGTGAATCATTTAAAAATAATAAAATAATTTAATTTATCTTATTAACTGTATCGATTAATTTTACTGGACACCCGCCTCGATTCGAAGCGACTCTGGGTGGGGCTCACAGCACTAAAAGCATTAAAAAAAACCCATCCACGGTAAATATTTTCTGAAAAGAAAAAAGCATGGAAATTACGCCGAAAAAAATAGAATTGTCGTTAAAAGATGGGGAGGGAAGGAGGGAGAAGATGCAGGAGGGATGGGAGGAGGTGGATTTAGAGAATAACAGAGTTGGAAGGGACCTTGTAAGTCATCTAGTCCAACCCGCCCACCCAAGCACGAGACCCCACACCAACAATCCATTTTCCAGCTTATTTTATTTATTTATTTAATTGGTTCGATTTATATGCCGCCCTTCTCCGGAGACTCAGGGCGGCTTACAATGCGTTAAGCAATAGCCTTCATCCTTTTGTGTATACCTGCTTAGTAGGGCTTTTGCCCCCCACCCAAGCGATGTTCTTTTTTATACAAAGTCATCTTATTGCCCCCACAATCCGGGTCCTCATTTTACCTACCTCGGAAGGATGGAAGGCTGAGTCAACCTTGAGCCTGGTGAGATTCGAACTCGCAGTAATTGCAGGCAGCTGGTGCTACTTAACAGCACTTTAGTCTGCTGCACCACCAAGGCTCTTCCAGCTTCACACAAGACCCCCCTCTACTCAAAACAAACTCCGTGGTCTCGGTCCACACTTACCTGCCACGCTCACAAGCTTAGTTTCGAACCCAGGTTTAGCATTACAGTACTGTGCGAACGCAGCCGTGTCCCCAAAGAAGCAGAAGTTTGCCGGCAAAGAGTGGGAATTAGGAAGTGGCTCACAATTTGTGCATCCCTGCAACTTCGCTTGGGAGGGGGAACAAGAGGGGGGGTATCCCAACTGTGCCGTGTCACGGTCGCAACCACATCGTGGGAGGGGACACGATGAGCAAAGGCCGCTTCCTTCCGTCCTGATAGGAATCCTCCAGAAATTCACACAGATGCACCAAAAAGCAGAAGCACATTTAAAATATGCATATATATTATTTTTGCGGCTCAGACAGGAATTACGGTAAGCAGAGTGACCTTTGAAACAAACACTTGCAGAAGCTGGACTGGAGGCGTGTGGGGGGATTGGAAACCCCCCCCCCCAGGATCAAAAGGCAAAGGCATCTCCCCAAGTCCCAGGTTCGACAAGGCTAAAGTTTATTTGCTGTTATTATTTTTGCAAATAACAGTTCATTTACTGTTATTATTTTTGCAAATAAAAGTTTATTTACTGTTATTATTTTTGCAAATAACAATTCATTTTCTGTTATTATTTTTGCAAATAAAAGTTTGTTTACTGTTATTATTTTGCAAATAACAGTTTGTTTACTGTTATTATTTTTGCAAATAAAAGTTTGTTTACTATTATTATTTTTGCAAATAAAAGTTTATTTACTGTTATTATTTTTGCAAATAAAAGTTTGTTTACTGTTATTATTTTTGCAAATAACTCAAGGCAGTGAACATATCAAGCACATCTTCCTCCTCCTCTTTTCCATGCAACAACAGCCCTGCGAGGTTGGGCTGAGAGAAAGAGTGATTGGCCCAAAGTCATCCAGCTGGTTTTCATGGCTAAGGCAGGACTAGAACTCACAGTCTCCCGCTGATTGACCCAAAGTCACCTAACCAGCTTTTGTGCCTAAGGCAGTGCTACAACTCCCTGTCTCCTGGCGGTTGGCCCAAAGTCATCCAGCCAGCTCTCATGGCTAAGGTGGGCCTAGAACTCATCATCGCCTGGTAATTCGCCCAAAGTCACCCAGCCGGCTTTCATAGCTAAGGAAGGACTAGAACTCACTGTCTCCCGGTAATTGGCCCAAAATCACCTACCTGGTTTTTGTGCCTAAGGCAGTACTAGAACTCCCCGTCTCCTGGTGATTGGTCTAAAGTCACCCAGCCAGCTGTCATGGCTAAGTCAGGACTAGAACTCACCTTCTCCTGATCATTGGCCCAAAGTCACCCAGTCAGCTTTCACAGCCAAGGTGGGACTAGAACTTACCATCTCCTGGTTTCTACCTTGGTGCCCTAACCACTAGACCAGACTGCCTCTAAACGTCGTCTTCCCCAACTTGGTACCCTCAAGACAGTCCTGCTCGGACGATCACTCCACGATGCCCGCACCCCGGAGATGGCTTCTGCGGATGGTTCACCGGTGATCCATGGTTCGCTGGGCATTTGATCCTTGTTGGTTGTTATCTGATTAGGTGTCACTAACTTATTTATTTATTAAGAAATATGAAGAATAGATTTATTTATTTATTTATTTATTTATTTATTTATTTATTTATTTATTTATTTATTTATTTATTTATTTATTTATACAGTGGTACCTGGGTACTCAACTGCTTTGAAATCAAAATTTGATACGCAACGCGCTTGGATGCAAACACTTCATCCCGATTCATCATGGTTTGTTTGGTATTCAAGGCACAAGCTAGGATTTGTCGGTGTCAGCTGCTCTGTGACTCACTACATTATTTCCTTAAGGAAAAAAAACTGATTTGGTACTCATTGTTTTTGGTGCTCATCGCACCTCCCGGAACCAGAATACAGCATAACAGAGTTGGAAGGGACCTTGGAGGTCTTCTAGTCCAACCCCCTGCTCAGGCAGGAGACCCTATCCTGGTGATGGCTAACCTTTTTGCCGTCGCGTGCCAAAAGTGGGGGTCTCGCGGGGGGGGATGCACTTGCGTGCCCACACTCATAATTCAATGCGCCCCGCCCCCCGCGCATGCGACACTCCCCCCCCGGGCGACCCCCGCTTTTAGCACACGATGGCACGGTGGGCCCTTTTCTCACCCTCCCCAGGCTCCAGAGGCTTTCTAGGAGCCTGGGAAGGGTGAAAATGGCCTCCCTCCCTGAGGCCGGAAATAGCCCGTTTCCTGACTTCCGGTGGGCCCAGAAGGCCCAAAAATTAACTGGCCAGCATGCGCATTTGTGCTGGAACTCAGTTAGGGCAATGCTTGCGTGCCCACCGATATGGCTCGGCATGCCACCTGTGGCACGTGTGCCATAGGTTCGCCATCACGGCCCTATCCCATTTCAGACAAATGGTGGTCCAATCTCTTCTTAAAAACGTCCAGTGATGGAGCACCCACAACTTCTGGTGGCAAGCAGTTCCACTGGTTAATTGTCCTCCCTGTTAGGAAGTTTCTCCTCAATTCCAGGTTGCTTCTCTCCTTGATTAGTTTCCATCCATTGTTTCTTTTCCTGCCTTCGGTTGCTTCGGAGAATAATTTGACCCCCTCCTCTTCTTTGGGGCAGCCCCTCCAATATTGGAAGATGCTCTCCTGTCTCCCCTGGTCCTTCTCTTCCCTAGACTAGCCAGGCCCAGTTCCTGCAACCGTTCATTGTATGTTTTCGCCTCCCGTCCCCTCATCATCTTGGTTGCTCTTCTCTGCACTCTTTCTAGAGTCTCAGCATCTTTTTTATAATATGGTGACTAAAACATACGATGAACGGTTGCAGGAACTGGGCTTGGCTGGTCTAGGGAAGAGAAGGACCAGGGGAGACAGGAGAGCATCTTCCAATATTTGAGGGGCTTCCACAGAGAGGAGGAAGGGGGTCAAGCTATTCTCCAAAGCACCTTTGAAGGCCAGACAAGGAATAATGGATGGAAACTGATCAAGGAGAGATTCAACCTGGAAATAAGGAGGAATTTTCTGACAGGGAGAACAATCAACCCATGGAACAGAAGTTGCCTTCAGAAGTTGTGGGAGCTTCATCACTGGAGGCTTTCAAGAAGAGACTGGACTGCCATCGGTCAGAAATGGTGCAGGGTCTCCTGCTTGGGTGGGGGGTTGGACTAGATGACCTCCAAGGTCCCTTCCAACTCTGTTCATCGGTAATCTAATCGGTGACCAAAATTGGATGCAATACTCCAAGTGTGGCCTTACCAAGGCCTCAGAAAGCGGTACTAACACACTTCATGGGGTCTTGATTGTATCACTCTGTTAATGCCGCCGAGGACTGCATCATGACGAGCCCCACCGTACGGCTGTATTTCACACCTCTTAACCGCCAATTTCCCTCAAAGAGGATTTACCATCTATTATTGTTTTTGAACTGTCATCGGCTTGGTGAGCCCGGCATAGGAGCAGAGAGATTCTTGCAAATTAAAAAATTAAATTAAATTAAATAATAAAATTAAATAAAATAATAAAATTAAATAAAATAAATTAAAATAAATAAAGTAAAATAAAATAAAATAAAACAAATTATATATATATAAAACAAAATAATAAAGTAAAATAAACTAAAATATAAAATAATAAAATGAAATGAACTGAAATAAAACAAATAATAAAGTAAAATAAACTAAAATAATAAAGTGAACTGAAATGAAACAAATAATAAACTAAAATAAATTAAAATAATGAAGTGAAGTGAAGTGAAGTGAAGTGAAGTGAAGTGAAGTGAAGTAAAGTAAAGTAAAGTAAAGTAAAGTAAAGTAAAGTAAAGTAACCAAACCAAACCAAACCAAACCAAATGAAATAAAATAAAATAAAATAAACCCCACATGCAGAAAGGCACCGGCAGCCCAGCTTGCTCAATGAGTGACGCCACTGACCGCATGTGGAAGTCCGCAGGAGGAACCGAGGCTCAGCTGTGATAGCAGAAGTTTTCTCCCATCGGTCTGGAAACCCTGCAGCGGCTTTCCTCCTGGTAGAGGCTGCAAAAAGCCTGCAACAGCTGGAAACCTCGGCGTTTCAGACCCGGGAGATTTGCAGACAGCACGGTGGACAATCCCTCTTCCTAAAGTCACAGCCAAACAACCCTTGAAGCTACAATTAGTCCTCGACTTACAGCCATTCAAAGTTACAATGGCATTGAAAAAAGTGACTTATGACCGGTCCTCACACTTACATCCATCCCAGTATCTCCATAGTGACATGATTAAAGTTCAGATACTTGGCCACTGGCCTGCATAAGTAGTCCTCGACTTGCAATCATTTGTTTAGCAACCGTTCAAAGTTACATTGATACTGAAAATGGCATTTGTCACCAGTCCTCACACTTATGACCATCCCAGTAACCCTGTAGTCATGTGATCAAAATTGAGGTGCTTGGCAACCGGCCTGTACAAATAGTCCTTGACGTATAACCGTTCATTTAGCAACTGTTCGAAGTTAAAATGATACTGAAAATGCTAATTGTGACCGATCCTCGTACTTACGACCGTCCCAGCATCCCTGTGGTCACATAGTAAAAGTTCAGGTGTTTGGCAACTGGCATGGACAAGTAATTTTATTTTTACATAATCATATTAACTAGCCATTTTTATAACAACACATCTGTTTAATCGGTAAAACCCAAAATCAAAGTTTCATTTTTTTCCCCCAGCTCAAGCACAAAGTCCAGAAGCGGTTTCCAAGGAGAAATAAAATTATTTGTATTTTTTTTTCCTTGATCAAACCAGACAGTTTGTGGAGCGCTCGCAATCTTTGGAGTCTTAAGGTGCCATTCAACCACAAAGGTGAACATTATGTTCTCCAGACGTTTCCTCGAGTTCTCCACTTACTGTCCCATTGAGCTCTGGGAACAGACAGTGTAAGAATTGTGACAGCCACTATGTAAGACAAACAGGTAAAACTGGTAGAGGGAATCCATGGACACCAACCAGCAGCCAGAAGACATGATGAAAGGCCTTTAATTGCACCACACTTGGACAGATGCCACCATAGTTTCAACTGGGAAACTGTCAGCATCCGAGACCAAGCCAATGCCGGAGAATTCCTGGAAGCCTGGCATTCAGACAAAGCAGCCGTCAGCAGGCACATAGAGGTAAACAACATTTACACGCCATTCAAAAGAGACCCTCAACAAGCTAAGAAGGAAACCAAAAGGCCAAAACACCTCCAGACCAGCTATCAAACACCCAGAGATTAACACCAAGATTAATTTCAGACCAACAACCAAAGCTGTAAACAACAGCCCCATCAAGGAACTACCAACTCAGACAAACAGTCAACAACAGTCTAATCAAGGAACCAGACAATCCCAACAACAATAACGGGGTGCAAACCTGAGAGCAGCCCCCATTCCTTTGTAGCTCTGATGATGTTCTCTAGTTGGGTCAAGAAGAAAACAACCGAGTTCAGAGAGCACCGAGGACTCCACAGTTCCTCTCCTTCTCTTTCTCTTCCTCTTCTCCTCCTCTTCCCCTTTCCCTCCTCCTCCTCCTCCCCTCCTCCTCCCAGCCCTTCTCCTCCCACTCCGTACCACAAACGTCGCTACCTTCCAGCACTAATGATATCACCTAGTTGAGTCATGAAGCATCTGCAAGAAAGTCACCAACCTCAGAGAGCACCAAGGACCCCGTAATCCTCCTCTTCCTCTTCTTCCTTCCTCCTTCTTCTTCCTCCCTGCAAACCCCACTCCCTTCTAGCACTGATGATGCTATCTAGATGGGTCATGAAACATCTGCAAGAAAACAGCCAAGCTCAGAGAGCACCAAGGACCCCACAATTCTTCTCCCTCCCTCCTTCCCTTCCTCCCTCCCTTTTCCTTCCTTCCTTCCTTCCTTCCTTCCTTCCTTCCTTCCTTCCTTCCTTCCTTCCTTTCCTTCCAGCACTGATGATGTTCCCTAGTTGGGTCATGAAATGTCTGCAAGAAAACAGCCAAGCTCAGAGAGCACCAGGAAGGAGGAACCACAGTTCTTCTCCTTCTCCTTCTCCTTCTCCTTCTCCTTCTCCTTCTCCTTCTCCTTCTCCTTCTCCTTCTCCTTCTCCTTCTCCTTCTCCTTCTCCTCCTCCTTCTCCTTCTCCTCCCCTCCCTCCCTCCCTTCTTCCTTCCTTCCTTCCTTCCTTCCTTCCTTCCTTCCTTTCTTCCTTCCTTCCAGCACTGATGATGTTCCCTAGTTGGGTCATGAAACGTCTGCAAGAAAACAGCCAACCTCAGAGAGCACCAACGCCCCCACATTTCTCCTCCTGTAGTCCCCCCTAAGGCACAAAAGCCAGCTAGGTTGACTTTGGGCCAATCACCAGGAGATGGAGAGTTCTAGTCCCGCCTTAGGCAGGAAAGCCAACTGGGTGCCCAGCTGAATTCTGCAAGGGGCTCCCCCTGAAACAAAGGCTGCTGGGCGACCCTGCAGGTTTAAAGGCCTCTGGGAAAGATAGGGGGGAACCACCTGGCTGAGTCAACACATTCCCCAACAGAGAAGAGGAAGAGACCAGGGGGCCCCTCCCCTCAGGGCCTTCTCTGCACCGGGTTTCAATGAAGTGTCAACCACCCAGCTGCAACTAGCCAACCCCAAAGCCGCAGGGTGTTCGAGAAGCGAGATCCGATCTCGTGGTCAGAAGCCGGAAACAAGAGTGCAAGTAAAACTCACTGAGCAGAGTTTGGCTAGCAGGCAGGAAGTCTGCACCAGGCTGATTAAAGAAGGGGGCAGTTTGGGGATCGGGATGCTCCCATGCCAGGGACCCTGAGACAGGCAATTACGATTCTGGCGGTCGTAAAGCGGATCAATACATGACAGTACACATATAGACTGGGTGAAACCAGGCTTAATAGCAGGAACTGTGAGAGGGATCTTGGAGTCTTAGTGGACAACCGGCTAAATAGGAGCCAGCTGTGTGCGGCGGCAGCCAAAAAAGCCAATGCAATCCTAAATTGCATTAACTGAGGGATTCAATCAAGATCAAGGGAGGTACTAATACCACTCTATAAAGCCCTAGTAAGGCCACACCTAGAGTCCTGCATCCAGTTTTGGTCACCACACTATTAAAAAAGATGTTGGGACTCTAGGAAGAGTGCAGAAAAGAGAAACCAAGATGATGGGGGGACTGGAGGCTAAAACATATGAAGAATGGTTGCAGGAACTGGGCACGGCTGGTCTATGGAAGAGAAGGACCAGGGGAGACAGGAGAGCATCTTCCAATATTTGAGGGGCTGCCCCAGAGAGGAGGAAAGCACCTGAAGGCCAGAAAAGGAACAATGGATGGAAACTGATCAAGGAGAGATTCAACCGGGAAGTAAGGAGAAATTTTCTGACAGTGAGAACAATTAACCAATTGACAAATGGCCATCCAGTTTCTTCTTAAAAACCTCCAGTGATGAAGCACCTACAACTTCTGGAGGCAAGCAGTTCCACTGATTAATTCTTCTGTCAGGAAGTTTTTCCTTAATTCCAGGTTGCTTCTCTCCTTGATCAGTTTCCATCCATTGTTTCTTCAGGTGCTTTGGAGAACAGAACAGAGTTGGAAGGGACCTTGGAGGTCTTCTAGTCCAACCTCCTGCTCAACCAGGAGACCCCATCTCATTCTGGACAAATTACCATCCAGTTTCTTCTTAAAAGCCTCCAGTGATGGAACATCCATGATTTCTGGTGGCAAGTTGTTCCACTGGTTAATTGTTCTCACTGTTAGGAAGTTTCTCCTTAATTCCAGGTTGCTTCTCTCTTTGACTAGTTTCCATCCATTCCTTCTTGTCCTGCCTTCTGGTGCTTTGGAGAATAAGTAGACCCCTCCTCTTTGTGGCAGCCCCTCAAATATTGCAACACTGCTATCCTGCTTCCGTTCGTCTTTAATCCGCTTATCACCCATGGTCTGACCGCCTCTCTGTCCAGCTTCATACTTCTGACCCAAATCCATTTCTTTAAAAGTCGCTTTTATTCCCGATTTGCATCTCTTCCCATCTGTTTGCATTTCCATTCTGCAACCTCATGTTCCCTTTTCTGCGGTTTCTTTTGGTAAACTTCCTTGTTCTGAAGCAAACCTTCTCTAGAGTATCTTTCTGGGCTTACTACTGGTTGCTAAGGGAAGTTACGGGGCGAAAGACTGGCGGAGGCCAGCCGAGGAGAAAAGTTTGTGGCTAATAACCCAGAGGCGAAAACCTCAAGGCAAAACAGTCAAGGCGAAGAGACCGAGCCGAAAAGTCCCATTCCGCGTTACAATGGACCTCCCCACAGCTACTCCCCCGCCACAAAATAGACCATAAAACTGGACACAGTCACGTAGCAAAACCCTCTGAACGACTGCCCCGACTTACAACTGTAATGTATCTATTGATTTATTAACTTATCGTTAAATTTAAATTTAATTATTAAGTGCCACTCGTTTGGTTTGCAAAGCGACTCTGCAAAGGGTAATTCTGGGCTCAATTCTGGGGACTTCCTGTATTTTAAGTCCACATTCTAAGAACCAGTTTGCTGTAGTGGTGAAGGTGCTGGACTAGAAACTTGGAACCTGGAGTTCTATTTATTTTATTTATTTATTGGTTCGATTTATATGCCGCCCTTCTCCGGAGACTCAGGGCGGCTTACAATGCGTTAAGCAATAGTTTTCATACTTTTGTATATACCTGCTTAGTAGGGCTTTTGGATCCCCCTAAGCGGTGTTCTTTTTTTATACAAAGTCAGTTTATTGCCCCCACAATCCGGGTCCTCATTTTACCTACCTTGGAAGGATGGAAGGCTGAGTCAACCTTGAGCCTGGTGAGATTTGAACTCGCAGTAATTGCAGGCAGCTGGCAGCTAAGTGCTACTTTAACAGCAGTTTAGTCCCCTGCACCACCAAGGCTCTTATTAGATAGATGATAGTTAGACAAGACAGACAGACAGATAATAGATAGATAGATGAGAGAGACAGAGAGATGATAGATAGATAGATAGATAGATAGATAGATAGATAGATAGATAGATGATAGATAGATTCATTTATTTATTTATTTATTGGTTCGATTTATATGCCGCCCTTCTCAATGCGTTAAGCAATAGCCTTCATCCTTTTGTATATACCTGCTTAGTAGGGCTTTCGGCCCCCCCCTAAGCGGTGTTCTTTTTTATACAAAGTCAGCTTATTGCCCCCACAATCCGGGTCCTCATTTTACCTACCTCGGAAGGACGGAAGGCTGAGTCAACCTTGAGCCTGGTGAGATTTGAACTCGCAGTAAGTGCAGGCAGCTGGTGCTACTTAACAGCACTTTAGTCCGCTGCGCCACCAAGGCTCTTATCTAGTCCCCTCTCCCTCAGCCATGAAAGCCGTCTGGGTGACTTTGGGCCAATCACTAGGAGACAATGAATTCTAGTCCCGTTTTAGGCATGAAAGCTGGCTGGGTGACTGAGTCAATATCTAGGACAGTGGTGGCGAAGCTTTTACTCACCGAGTGCCAGATACCAGCTTCGATACCACGCCCCACCGTGCGCGGTGTGCACAATTGCACCATCTGCACACGCATGCAGCTTTCGCATGGCTCCCCCGTGCATGCATTGCACACGCAAAAGCCATGCGTATGTGCCGATGGTGCAGTTGCACGCACAGCAGACAGCTTTCACACACACGTGAACGCCATCTGCAAATGCGCGCGCTGCATGCAGGAACTCGTGCACCCATGCGCAAATGCACACCCGTGCACAGGAGAGCTCCATAGAGCAGCTGGGTCTCCGGAATTGCACGCACGCGCACCGGGGGCCTGAACACCAGCTGGGGCGCACACACATGTGCAGCTGTAGGTGAGTTGGGCGACAGCTCGCGTGCCTGGAAAGATGGCTCTGTGTGCCACCTCGGGCACGCGTGCCATAGGTTCGTCATCACGGATCTAGGAGAAGGTGAGTTCTAGTTCCACTTTAGCCATGCAAGCCAGCTGGGTGACTTTGGGCCAGTTAGTTTCTCTCAGTTCAGCTGGGAAAAAATAGGAGGGAGCATTCTTTATAAGCTCTGGACAATTTCTGGACATGCATTCGGTTAGACTTGCCATTATTTGTGCAACACAAAAGTTTGGTCCCTTTAGTGGCAATGTTTACCTTTGCAACGTTTACAGGTTGTCCTCGAATTACAATGGTTCATTCAGTGACTGTTCGAAGTTCGAAGGCACTAAAAAAAGTGACTTAGGGCCGTGTTTCACACTTACGACCGTTGCAGTGTCCCCTTGCTCACGCGATCACATTTCGGCCACTTGGCCACGGACTCATATTTATGACGCAGGCTCCCCGGGTCACGTGATTCCCCTTTTGCGACCTTCTGAGAAGCAAAATCCATAGGGAAGACAGATTCACTTAACAACTGTGTGACTCGTTTAACAAATGCAATGATTCGCTTAACAATCGTGGCAAGAAAAGTCATGAAATGGGGCGCTGAACACATGTTTCACTTTGCAACATAATTTTTGGTCTCGATTGTGGTTGTAAGTCGACCATAATTGGAAGCAGAATTTCCACTGCTGAGCAAGGCAGCTGTTAAGTGACCCTATTTTACAACCTTTTTTGCCCTGGTTGTTAAGTGAATCACTGCAGTTGTTGAGTGACTCATGCGGTCATTGAGCGAATCTGGCTTCACCCATTGGCTTTGCTTTTTTTTCTTTCCCTCCCTTCTTTCCTCCTCCCTTCTTTCCTCCCTCTTCTCTCCTTCTTTCCTTCCTCTTTTCCTCCTCTCCTTCCTTTTCTCCTTCTTTCCTCCCCTCCTCCTTTTTCTTTCTCTCCTTCCTTCCCTCCTCCCTCCTTCTCTCCTTTCTTTCCCTCCTTCCTTTCCTTCTTTCCTTCCCTCCTTCTCTCCTTTTACTTCTCTCCCTCCTTCTCACCTTTTCCTTCTCCCTTCCTTCTTTCCTTCCTTCTTCTCCCCTTTCTTTCCCTTCTCTCCTTTTTTCTTTCCCTCCTTCCTTCTCACCCTCTTTCCTTCTCCTTCTTTCCTTTCTTTCCCTCCTTCCATTCCTCATGCCTTCTCTCCTTCCTTCTTCCCTTCCCCTTCCTTCTTTTTCCTTTCCCTCCCTCCTCCCTCCTTTCTTCCCCTCCCTCCTTCTCCCTTTTCTTCTCTCCTTCCTTCCTTCCTCCCTTCTTCTCCCTTTCTTTCCCTTTCCTTATTTCCTCCTTTCTTCTCCTCCTTCCTTCTCTCCTTCCCTTCCCCCTTCCTTCTTTTTTCTTTCCCTCCCTCCTCCCTCCGTTCCTTCCCTCCCTCCTTCTCCCCTTTTCCTTCTCTCCTTCCTTCCTTCCTTCCTCCCTTCTTCTCCCCTTTCTTTCCCTTTCCTTCCTTCCCTCCTTCCTTCTCACCTCTCCTTCTTTCCTCCCGTCTTCTCTCCTTTCTTTCCCTCCTTCCTTTCCTCATGCCTTTTCTCCTTCCTTTCTCCTTCTTCCCTTCCTTCTTTTTTCTTTCCCTCCCTCCTCCCTCCTTTCCTTCCCTCCCCCTTCTCCCCTTTCCTTCTCTCCTTCCTTCCTCCCTTCTTCTCCCCTTTCTTTCCTTTCCTTCCTTCCCTCCTTCCTTCTCACCTCTCCTTCTTTCCTCCCGTCTTCTCTCCTTTTTTCCCTCCTTCCTTTCCTCATGCCTTCTCTCCTTCCTTTCTCCTTCTTCCCTTCCTTCCTTTTTTTTTTTTTTCCCTCCCTCCTCCCTCCTTTCCTTCCCTCCCTCCTTCTCCCCTTTTCCTTCTCTCCTTCCTTCTTTCCTCCCTTCTTCTCTCCTTTCCCTTCCTCCTTCCTTTCCTTATTTCCTCCTTTCTTCCCCTCCTTCCTTCTTTCCTTTCCTTCCCTTCCCCCTTCCTTTTTTCTTTCCCTCCCTCCTCCCTCCTTTCCTTCCCTCCCCCCTTCTCCCCTTTTCCTTCTCTCCTTCCTTCTTTCCTCCCTTCTTCTCTCCTTTCTCTCCTTCCTTTCCTTACTTCCTCCTTCCTTCTCTCTTTCCCTTCTCTCCTTCCTTCTTTCCTCCCTTCTTCTCTCCCTTTCTCTTCCTCCCTCCTTTCCTTCCCTCCCTCCTCCCCTCCGTTCCTTCCCTCCCTCCTTCTCCCCTTTTCCTTCTCTCCTTCCTTCCTTCCTCCCTTCTTCCCCTTTCTTTCCCTTTCCTTCCTTCCCTCCTTCCTTCTCACCTCTCCTTCTTTCCTCCCGTCTCTCTCCTTTCTTTCCCTCCTTCCTTTCCTCATGCCTTCTCTCCTTCCTTTCTCCTTCTTCCCTTCTTCTTTTTATATTTCCCTCCCTCCTCCCTCCTTTCCTTCCCTCCCTCCTTCTCCCCTTTCCCTTCTCTCCTTCCTTCTTTCCTCCCTTCTTCTCTCCTTTCTCTTCCTCCTTCCTTTCCTTCTTTCCTCCTTTCTTCCCCTCCTTCCTTCCCGCCGCGCCGCTCACCTGCCGGCTCTCCTCCCGGAGCTGCCCCGAGGGCGCGTTCCGAGCGCTCCGAGCCTCCCGCGGTCAGTGGAGCCGCCTCCGCCTCCCCGGCAGCCTCTCGCGATCCCCCCGACGGCCAGCCAGGCTCGACTGCCAGGGCAGCGCCGGGAACCGCCGCGGAAACCAGACCCCACGGCGGCCGCGCCTCCTTGCAGGAAGCGGCGCCCGCGGGCGCCTCCTGGCCGGCCAGCTGTGCTCACAACTGGCTGGCTGCGCGTCTGGAGATCGCGCCTGCAAAACGGGGGGGGGAGGCTTTCCTGGAGGGGGCGCGGGAGAAAGAGGCTGCCCTGATTCCATGGCGGTTTTTAAAGTTTGAGACTGAGTTTTAATTGAAATGTTTTAAATTATGGGCCAAATTTCATTTTTTTAAAAAAATTTGATTTATATGCCGCCCTTCTCCGGAGACTCAGGGCGGCTTACAATGCGCTAAGCAATAGCCTTCATCCTTTTGTATATATTTTATACAAAGTCAGCTTATTGCCCCCACAAACCGGGTCCTCATTTCACCTACCTTAGAAAGGATGGAAGGCTGAGTCAACCTCAGCCTTGATAGTACAGTGGTTATGAACCCTGTTATTAAGACCAGCTGCCTGCAATTTACTGCAGGTTCGAATCTCACCAGGCTCAAGGTGGACTCAGCCTTCCATCCTTTCTAAGGTAGGTGAAATGAGGACCCCAGTTTTGTGGGCAATAAGCTGACTTTGTATAAATATACAAAAGGATGAAGGCTATTGCTTAACACATTGTAAGCCACCCTGAGTCTCCGGAGAAGGGCGGCATATAAATAAAAAAAAAATCAAAATCAAAATTTTGCAGTATCCTTCCCCTGGAGTGGGGTGGGAATGAAGATTTTGCAATATCCTTCCCCCAGGAGTGGGGAGGGAATGGAGATTTTGCAGTATCCTACCCCTGCCACGCCCACCATGCCACACCACACCACGCCCACCAAGCCACACCCACAGAACCAGTAGTAAAAAAAATTGGATTTCACCACTGATTTGAGGGGCTGCCACAAAGAGGAGGGGGGGATCAACTTATTCTCCAAAGCATCAGAAAGCAGGACAAGAAGCAATGGATGGAAACTAATCAACCTGGAATTCAGGAGCAACTTCCTAACAGTGAGGACAATTAACCCGTGGAACAGCTTGCCACCAGAAGTCGTTGGGTGCTCCATCGCTGGAGGTTTTGAAGAAGAGATTGGACGTCCTCCACCTATCTAAAATGGTACAGGATCTCCTGTTTGAGCAGAGGGGTGGACTAGAAGACCTCCGAGGTCCCTTCCAGCTCAATTCCAAATTGAATAGTCTAAATTTTAAGACTTGTGGACTTCGTGGCTGGCTGGGGGGATTTGGTGATCAATTCAGAATAGAGCTGGGAGGAACTCTGGAGGTCTTCTAGTCCAACCTTCTGCTGAAGCAGGAGACTCCACACCATCTCAGATAAATGGGTGTCCACTCCAGTCTCTTCTTTTTTTTTTTATTGTATTTTTATTGTTAAAAGAATAACAGAAAAAAAAAAACAATACAAAAATCAATAGTAAAGAAAGAAAAAATTTTTCCCCCCAACGTGCTATACAAATGGAAAGGAAGTTTTAGGAAATGAAAGTCTTCAGTTCTTCCAAAATCTCTTTGATAAGGTACTGGCGCCGATTCATCCAATCTCCCAAGTGCAAAGTCCACAAATGGTTGCCAAGTGTTCCAAAAAACATTTTCTTTATATATACCACTTCTAATTTTAATATCACAAGTCAATTTATCATTTAATGCAAATTTCCATGTTTCATTATACATTCTTCTAATTTTAAGTCAACATTTAATTTCCAATATCTAGCAATTATAATTCTCCCCATTATAACCAAAATCCTCACCAATTCTCTTTCTCCAGTTGTTAATGTTGTTTCATTCAATATTAATAATAATATGGTTTCCAATTTCAATTTGACCCTCTTCTTAATCATTTCAAATATTTCATTTTCTATCCTAGACCAAAAAAGTTCAACCCCATTACATTTACACCACATATGAACGTATGTCCCAAGTTCCACTTTACATCTCCAACACATTTTATCCCCTTTATTATCCATTTGAAAAAGTCTTATTGGGGTCAGATACCACTTCCAAATAACTTTATAATTATGTTCTTTAATCCTTATTGATAATGTCCTCAATATTCTGCTAACCCAGTTCATATTCCAATTTTGATTAGAAATTTCAATACCCAGTTCTTTTACCCAATTCTCTTTCATTACCATTTGTGAATTATTATTAAAGTTAATAATTTTATAAATTTTGCTAACTAATCCCTTTGGCCCAATTTCATCTTTTATTATTCGAGATGTCAAATTTTCAAATTCCGTTTCCTTTCTACTCTCATCATTCCTTTCTTTACATTTCCTATTCCATTTATTCATTTGAATTCTTTCGAACCAATTAATGTTTAATTTTCCATAAATTTCCTCTTTCCTCATTTCATTTTCTGTAAATTTCAACCATTCACTAATTGTTTCCCCTTTCTCTTCTATTATAATCCTCTCTCTGTTACTATTTAATTTCATTGGGCAATTCTCTTTTAGTTTACCTAAATACAATACGTCTGGTATTAATTTTTTTGCTACTCTGTCCCAATTTTTAGTCAAACTATTTAACCAATAATTACAAATTTTACCTTTAAAATTTTCCAAAAACCATTTGTAACAAACTTCTTTATTTCCTTCATTTCCAAACTACCCCAAAGTTCAACATCTCCTTTTAAAATTTTTACTACTGTTCTTATATTAAATGCTCTATAATAGTTTAATAATTTTGGAATTCCTAAACCACCTTGTTTTTGGTTCTGATACCACATTTCCAGTCTCTTCTTAAAAACCTCCATTGATGGAGCACCCACAACTTCTGGTGGCAAGCAGTTCCACTGATCGATTGTCCTCACTGTTAGGAAGCATCTCCTTAGTTCCAGGTTGCTTCTCTCCTTGGTTAGTTTCCATCCGTTGTTTCTTGTCCTGCCTTCGGGTGCTTTGGAGAATAAGTTGACCCCCCTCTTCTTTGGGGCAGCTCCCAAAATATTGGAAGACTGCCATCATGTCCCCCCTAATCCTTCTTTTCTCTAGACTGGCCAAACCCAATTCCTCCAATCCTTCTTCCTATGTTTTTGTGTCCAGGCTTTTCATCATCTTCTTCGCACTTTTTCCAAAGTCTCAACCTTTTTTTTGTAATGTGGTGACCAAAACGGATGCAGTATTCTAGGTGTGGTCTTACTAGGGCTTTATAGAGTGGTATTAGTAGTACCTCCTGTTAAGGATATTGTTGTTGTGTTACCAACCAGCAGAGTGTAGAGCACAGAGAAACGTTGCTGAGAGCAATGAATAAGAGATATGCAAACTGGTTTATCAAAAGTTTACTTTATAGTGAAAAAAACAATCTCGTAGTCTTTTAAATCAATCCAAGTCTCTGCCAGTTAAATCAGTCCGAAGTTACAGATATCTTCTTACCACACAAACAATAGTTGGTTAGAATAACAAACTCACTCTGGTTCACAAACCACGATGGTAGCAGATCCATCCAACGATGATAGCACAATGGTAGCAACTCCACACACAATGGTAGCATATCATCAACTGAATACTTTACAGTACCTTTCTTAAATACGTTTACAACCAGTGATTATCTAATTACAGCATGACTCAGCATTACAATGAATCAGCAGTAAAACCTTAAAAGTCATACAATACATCTTCATATTAAAGTTACAGAACACTTATATTGCCTGGACAACGTGTTAGGCTCAAACCATATCCTAACACCTCCCTTGACCTTGATTGTATCCCTCTGTTTATACAATCCAGGATTATATCACCTACAACCAATGATTGTATTGAATTCTGGGAGTTGTAGTCCACAAGTCGTAAAATTGCCAGAGGTTGGACACCCCTGTTCTAAAACATGGCACAGTTATACCAGTGGTGAAATCCAAATTTTTTTACTACCGGTTCTGTGAGCATGGTGGGCTTGGTGGGCGTGGCTTGGTGGGGTGTGGCAGGGGAAGGGTACTGCAAAATCTCCATTCCCACTCCACTCCAGGGAAAGATACTGTGAAATATGTGAAATATTGAGCCTTGGTAGCACAGTGGACTAATGCACTGTTATTAACATCTGCTGCTTGCAATTAGCCTGGTAGTACAGTGGTCTAAGGCACCCTGTTATTAAGCTGGTTATTAAGACCAGCTGCCTGCAATTACTGCAGGTTCGAATCTCGCCAAGGCTCAAGGTTGACTCAGCCTTCCATCCTTTCTAAGGTGGGTAAATTGAGGACCCAGTTTGTGGGGGCAATAAGCTGACTTTGTATAAAATATACAAAAGGATGAAGGCTATTGCTTAACGCATTGTAAGCCGCCCTGAGTCTCCGGAGAAGGGCGGCATATAAATCAAATTAAAAAAAAAAAAATTACTGCAAGTTCAAATCTCACCAGGCTCAAGGTTGACTCAGCCTTCCATCCTTTCTAAGGTAGGTAAATTGAGGACCCGGATTGTGGGGGCAATAAGCTGACTTTGTATAAATATACAAAAGTATGAAGGCTATTGCTTAATGCATTGTGAGCCGCCCTGAGTCTTCGGAGAAGGGCGGCATATAAATTAAAGCAAAAAAAATAAATAAATAAAAAATCCCCATTCCCTCCTTACTCCTGGGGGAACGATATTGCAAAATCCCCATTCCTATCCCACTCTTGAGGGAAGGATATTGCAAAATCTCCATTCCCTCCCCACTCTTGGGCCAGCCAGAGGTGGCATTTGCCGGTTCTCCGTACTACTCAAAATTTCCGCTACCGGTTCTCCAGAACCTGTCAGAACGTACTGGATTTCACCCCTGGGTTATACTATCCCAGAACTTAAATTACTAGATCACTATGGCGGTGAGTTTGCCACACACTGTGTGTGTAACCACTGTATTAGGAAAACAAGCAACTGTTTTGAAACACCCTGTCTTATGCGAACTAACAAATTGCACCAACTGGCTATAATAACAAATTGAACATTCAAATAAAGCTGCACGCATGGATTTGAATACTAGATACATAGAATACAAACGTAGAGGAGAAAAATACTCTTATGTGTAGGATAACAGCAGTGATATGTGTATCCTTGAATTTTGCCCTTTTTTATTCGTTTTTCCTCTGAAATATTCTTTCCAGCTGACATTAAGAAAGCTTGAGAGACAGAAATCAATGCAAGGAACAGGGGAATTGGTTATCTTCAGAACAGAAATGACAAACCCACACTGTGGCCTAGATCAGTGTTGGGCTCATAAAAGATGTCTGGGCTTCAGTTCCCAGAATTCCCAACCAGCATGGATGGACTTTCATTCCCAGGATCCCCCAGCCAGCAGAATGGATGGATGATGGATGGATGGATGGATGGAAGAGGAGAAGGAATACAGAATCAGAGAAAGAAAATGAGAAGGGAAAGGAGGAGGAGGAGGAGGGGGAAGAAGAAAAGAGGAGAGAGAGGAGGAGAAAGAGGCAAAGAAGAAGATGAGGAGGAGAGAGAAGAAGAAGAAAAGAGGAGAGGAGAGAAAAGAGGCAAAGAAGAAGAGGAGGAGGAGAGAGAAGAAGAAGAAAAGAGGAGAGGAGAGGAGGAGGAGAAAGAGGCAAAGAAGAAGAGGAGAGAGAGAAAAGAGGAGGAGAGGAGGAGGAGAAAGAGGCAAAGAAGACGAGGAGGAGGAGAGAAGAGAAGAAGAAAAGAGAGGAGGGAGAAAGAGGTGAAGAAGAGGAGGAGGAGAAGAGAAGAAGAAGAAAAGAGAGGAGGAGAGGAGGAAGGAAAAGAGGCAAAGAAGATGAGGAAGAGAGAGAAGAAGAAGAAAAGAGGAGAGGAGGAGGAGAAAGAGGTGAAGAAGAGGAGGAGGAGAGAGAAGAAGAAGAAAAGAGGAGGAGGAGAGGAGGAAGGAGAAAGAGGCAAAGAAGATGAGGAAGAGAGAGAAGAAGAAGAAAAGAGGAGGAGGAGGAGAAAGAGGCAAAGAAGAAGAGGAGGAGGAGAGAGAAGAAGAAAAGAGGAGAGGAGGAGGAGAAAGAGGCAAAGAAGAAGAGGAGGAGAGAGAGAGAAGAAGAAAAAAAGGAAGAGAGAGGAGAAGAGAAAAAGAGCAAAGAAGACAAGAGAGGAGGAGAGAGAAGAAGAAAGGAGGAGGAGGAGAGGAGAAAAGAGGCAAAGAAGACAAGGAGGAGGAGAGAAAGAAGAGAGGAGGAGGAGAAAGGCAAAGAAGATGAGGCGGAGGAGAGAGAAGAAGAAGAAAAGAGGAGGAGGAGAGGAGGAGGAGGAAAGAAGAAGGAGAAGAAGGAGAAGGAGAAGAAGAAAGGAGAAGAGATTGGATGCTTAGATCAGTGTTTCTGAACCTTGGCAGCTTGAAAATGTGTGTACCAACTCCTAAACTTCACGATGGCTGGGGAATTCCTGGAGTTGAGGTCCACCCATCTTCAAGCAGCAAAGCTGAGAAGCAATGATCTTGTAGGCCAGGGATCTCCAACCTTGGCAACTTTAAGCCTTGGTGGACTTGAACTCCCAGAATTCCCTGGGGAATTGTGGAGATCCCTGTTCTAGGCCGAGCCCATTTCTACCTCTTGGCAAAGTCATTGCCTATCACAGGAGACACCCTTCTGGTGTTGGTGGATGGCAGGTCCTGACCCATCAGGACCACAACAGCCTTGATGGACCAGGCCACTGAACGACAAGAGAAAGAGGCAGAATTGGGACACGCATTCCGAGGAAAGGACTTGGTGTGACACACTTTAATTTCCAAGCAGAAGTTTGGCTGAAAACCGAAAGGTTCCTTTGGGGCTAACAAACGCAAGACAAGGAGGAATTTTCCCAGTCTGGCAATTTGCATCTTATAGGTCACCCCACCCATCTCCACGAGTTCATGTATTGGCAGGAAACTTGAGTTAGGCAACGTCAACTTCAAGCAAGAAGTAGACGGAGGAGTTTCCCTGATTCTGCAATTCTGCAGAGCCGTCAAATATCGGAGACTGTTGGGCACCAGATTCAGAAGTTGAGGATCATCTATCATGTGAAGCCACCAGGAAAGTCCATCCAACGTTGGTGTGGACTCAATGATCCTCAAAACCAGGCAGAGCTTTGTTGATGCATCATGGTTGCTATCTTGACTTTTCTGTCCTGTCCTGCAGGTGTCTTCATCTTCTCCTCTGAGCTTGGAGAAGGGTCTTCTGGACTGGAGAACTTCTCCTTTGGGCACTAGGAGAGTTCCAGAGCCCAGGTTGGTGGCCTCTGGTCTCATGAAGCTGCATCAGATCCCTCTTCTATTTTCACCACTCAGTTTGATCGATGGTACTTCCAACCTAGAGCCTTCTGGATGGCAAGAGCTGTGGGTATTTTGGTGGTCCAACATCATGCCTGAAGGTTGCTTGATGGCATGGAGGCCACAGGAGCTTCTCCGACAGCTGGTTATCCAGTAGATGGAGAGCAGAAATGTTGGTGAGAAAATAAAGGGCGGTGGAGGATGCTCAATTCTCAGATGAAGTCCTTCACCTCTTCTTTAAAAAAATTGTGGGTGCTCCATCACTGGAGGATTTCAAGAAGAGACTGGGCAACTGTTTGTATGACATGGTATATGGCCATGAAGGTGTTGTGGCCCGTCAGTGGACTGTGCAGCTAGTAGCTGATTCTGACAGCGAGGAGGCTGGTGTGGTACTGCGCCAGCAGCCTGTGCAGCTGGCACTTGAGTCGGACAGTGAGGAGGCTGGAGAAGATGTGGTGCCAGAGGTGGGGATTCAGCCAGGGCCTTCAGAAGCTCCCTTAAGTGAAGAGGACGAAGAGGAGGAGCCTCTTCTCGATGCACGGGCACGCAGAGCTGCGAAAAGGCAGGAGTGGCTCCTCAGGAGGAGGTCTCCTCAAGAGTAAGGCTTGGGGCTAATTGGCCTATTTAAGGAGGAACGCTGACTGAAGCAATTTTCAGGGAACAACTTCGTTCACTCTCCTTTGCGTCCTGATCTTAGTTCTCTTATCAGTTTTCCTGCAAATTGCTTCTGGGCTTTCTGCCAACCCTAGTAAGATTACGATTATTTATTCTTTGGATTCTTGTAGGCTGTTAAGAAAGTTAATTGACAGCCTTTGTTTGAAAAAGACCGATTTAATTTAGTAAACTAAGGTTTGCACAGACTTCGTGTCTGCTGCGTTCTTTGGGGTCCGTAGCTGGGGCAGAACAGATGGCGAACCTATGGCTTGTGTGCCAGAGGTGGCAAGCAGAGTCCTCTCTGTGGCCATGCATGCCGTCGCCAGCCTTCTGGTTTCCAGCGGGCGCATGCATGCCGGCCAGCTAGTTTTCACGTGCCCCAGAGCGCTAGAAACCCGAATAGTAGCTGGCCGGTGAGCATGTGTGTGCCAGCCACTTGGTCTTTGGGTACATACGAAGACCACCTGGCCAGTGCCGCAGTGTGCATGCATGCACGCGTGCACACGTTCTGGTTTGGGCACTTGGTGCTGAAAAGGTTCACCATGACTGGTAGAAGGTCTCCTGCCTGAGCGATGGGTTGGACTAGAACAGTGTTTCTCAACTTTGGAAGCTTGAAGATGGGTGGACTTCAACTCCCAGAATCCCCCAGCCAGCAGCGCTAGAAGATTGCCTAAGTCCCTTCCAACTCTTGTTATTCTGTTAAAAACACAATGTGAGACAGAGCAGCCATGGATCTTTTGAAGCGACGTTGTCCGGCCAACAGATAAAGCTGTTCCTGCCGTTTAGAAGTATTTGCTGTTATTAATTAATTAATTTTATTTATTTATTTATTTACTTATTTATTTTTAATTTGATTTATATGCCGCCCTTCTCCGGAGACTCAGGGCGGCTTACAATGCGTTAAGCAATAGCCTTCATACTTTTGTATATTTTATACAAAGTCAGCTTATTGCCCCCACAATCTGGGTCCTCATTTTACCTACCTTTGAAAGGATGGAAGGCTGAATCAACCTTGAGTCTGGCGAGATTCGAACCAGCAGAAATTCCAGGCAGCTGTGTTAATAACAGGGTGCGTAAACCACTGTACTATCAAGGCTCTTTAATTTGTATACCGCCCTTCTCCAACAGGACTCAGGGCGGTGAACAGCCATGGTAAAACATAACATATAAAATTTAAAAGCAGTTTAAAAACATTAAATAATTTTGGCTATCCATTTAAAACAACCCGGGTTAAAACCAATTACAAATTAAAATCGAAGGGATGGGATCAAGCCAGCCCGGCTAGGTGAAATAGATGTGTTTTCAGGGCCCGACGAAAAGTCCGGAGGTCTGGTATCGTGCATATCTCCGGGGGCAAATCGTTCCAGAGGGCAGGTGCCACCACAGAGAAGGCTCTCCTCCTGGGGGTCGCCAGCTGACATTGTCTGGCCAACGGCACTCTGAGGAGCCCCTCTCTGTGGGAGCGTACTGGCCGGTGGGAGGCTATTGGCGGCAGAAGGCGGTCTCGTAAATACCCCGGCCCTAAGCCATGGAGCGCTTTAAAGGTGGTCACCAACACCTTGAAGCGCACCCGGAAGACCACCGGAAGCCAGTGCAGCTCGCGCAGGAGAGGTGTCACATGGGAGCGCCCCGTCGCTCCCATAATCCCCCGCGCGGCCGCATTCTGGACCAACTGGAGCCTCCGGGTACACTCCAAGGGGAGCCCCATGTAGAGAGCATTGCAGTAGTCCAGACAGGACTACTAATGAGCCGAGTTGGCGTAGTGCTACTTCAGCTGACTGCTAGTTCAGCAGATCAGCGGATCAAATCTCACCAGGCTCAAGGTTGACTCAGCCTTCCATCCTTTTCGAGGTAGGTAAAATGAGGACCCAGATTGTTGGGGGGGCAATATGCTATTTAGTATCCTGTCGATTGTTGTAAGCCGCCCAGAGTCCTCGGAGAGTGGGCGGCATAGAAATATGACTAATAAAAAAATAAATAAATAAGGGAAGTCACGATTATGAGAAGGTTATGTCCTTTCCAGCTCTGTTCTTCTGTAATTCTGTAAAACGAAAGGACTTCTGGTGGCATTTCTACAGGGGTTGTGAAATTCAGGAACTCTAGCCAGCCTTTGGCCACGCTGAGTCTTCTCGGAAGAAAACGTAACAGTAGAAATTTCTCACGCTGGACGTGCAATTCCCAGGAACAGATGAATGAAACCCAACTCATCCAAGCTTCACTGGGGAGGGAGGGCCATGTGATAACATTGCAGGGAAGCACAGAGTCAGCAGGTTAGAAAGGAGAAAAAGGGCTCCTCGACTTACGACTAAAACCGAGCTCAAAATTTCTGCCGATAAGCAAGACAGTCGTTCGGTGAGTTGCGTCCCATTTTACGACCTTTCTTCCCACAGTCGTTAAGTGAATCACAGCAGTTGCTAAGTGAGCAACACGGTCGTTAAGTGAATCTGGCTGCCCTCCTTGACTTTGCTTGCCAAAAGGAGATCACGTGACCGCCGGGACAGTGCAATCGTCATAAATACGAGTCGGTTGCCAAGCGTCCAGATTTTGATCCGGTGACCTTGGGGATGTGGCAACGGTCAAAAGTGTGAAAAATGGTAGTAAGTGACTTTTTCCAAGTGCCATTCTAGCTTTGAATATTCACGAAACAATTGGTTGTAAATTGAGCACTATCTGAACAATAAACTGAAGTCCTTTAATTTTGTACTATCTTTCACTATTGTTGCAATTGCTAATAAAAAGTATTTTTTTAAAAAAATGATGCTGAAGAACATATGGGATTAGAATAGAATAGAATAGAACAGAACAGAATAGAATAATGGAATGAAGAATAGAATAGAATAGAATAGAATAGAATAGAATAGAATAGAATAGAATAGAATAATGGAATGAAGAATAGAATAGAATAGAATAGAATAGAATAGAATAGAATAGAACAGAATCGAATAGAATAGAATAGAACAGAATAGAATAGAATAATGGAATGAAGAATAGAATAGAATAGAATAGAATAGAATAGAATAGAACAGAATCGAATAATGGAATGAAGAATAGAATAGAATAGAATAGAATAGAATAGAATAGAATAGAAAATGTGGAATGGAATGGAATGGAATGGAATGGAATGGAATGGAATAGAATAGAATAAGAATAGAATAGAATAGAATAGAATAGAACAGAATCGAATAATGGAATGAAGAATAGAATAGAATAGAATAGAATAGAATAGAATAGAATAGAATAGAATAGAATAGAATAGAATAATGGAATGAAGAATAGAATAGAATAGAATAGAATAGAATAGAATAGAATAATGGAATGAAGAATAGAATAGAATAGAATAGAATAGAATAGAATAGAATAGAACAGAATCGAATAGAATAGAATAGAACAGAATAGAATAGAATAATGGAATGAAGAATAGAATAGAATAGAATAGAATAGAATAGAATAGAACAGAATCGAATAATGGAATGAAGAATAGAATAGAATAGAATAGAATAGAATAGAATAGAATAGAATAGAATAGAATAATGGAATGAAGAATAGAATAGAATAGAATAGAATAGAATAGAATAGAATAGAATAGAATAGAACAGAATCGAATAATGGAATGAAGAATAGAATAGAATAGAATAGAATAGAATAGAATAGAATAGAAAATGTGGAATGGAATGGAATGGAATGGAATGGAATGGAATGGAATAGAATAGAATAGAATAGAATAGAATAGAATAGAATAGAATAGAATTGAAAATGTGGAATGGAATGGAATGGAATGGAATGGAATGGAATAGAATAGAATAGAATAGAATAGAATAGAATAGAATAGAATAGATAGAATAGAATAGAAAATGTGGAATGGAATGGAATGGAATGGAATGGAATGGAATGGAATGGAATAGAATAGAATAGAATAGAATAGAATAGAATAGAATAGAATAGAATTGAAAATGTGGAATGGAATGGAATGGAATGGAATGGAATGGAATAGAATAGAATAGAATAGAATAGAATAGAATAGAATAGAATAGAATAGAATAGAATAGAATAGAATAGAAGTACAGTACAATATATTACAACACAACACAATACAATACAAATATTTTCATTCATGCCACCAGCAGAGACCAAAATAAAAGTAATTAACTTGATTAGGGCAGGGGTCTCCAATCTTGGCAACTTTAAGACTTGCGGACTTCAACTCCCAGAATTCAGCTTTGCTGGCTGAGGAATTCTGGGAGTTGAAGTCCACAAGTCTTAAAATTGCCAAGGTTGGAGACCCCTGGATTAGGAGACTGGCGGCTAAAACATATAAAGAACAGTTGCTGGCATTGGGTAGGCCTACTTTAACAAAGAGACGGATCGGGGAGACAGGATAGCAGTGCTCCAATATTTGAGGGGCTGCCCCAAAGAAGAGGGAGTCAAGCTATTCTCCAAAGCCCCTGAAGGCAGGACAAGAAGCAACAGGTGGAAACTCATCAAGGAGAGAAGCAACCTTGAATCAAGGAGAAATTTCCTGACAGTGAGGACAATTAATCAGTGGGATGAGTTGCTTCCAGAAGTTTTGGGTGCTTCATCACTGGGGGTTTTCAAGAAGAGACCGGACATCCATTTGTCCAAAATTATATAGGTCTCCTGCTTGAACAGGAGGTTGGACTAGAAGACCTCTAAGGTCCCTTCCAGGTCTGTTATTCTATTCTACAAAAGTGCTCATAGCACTGAATTGCCAACTATCCAGCTGGCACAAGGCTGCCTTATTGGATGGATTATCTGCAAGATTATCTTTAAACCTCTCAATTTCGACCGTTCTGGGAACCGAAGTCCACACCTCTTAAAAGTTGTCAAACATGAGAAACAGTCCAAGAGAGTTAAATTCCATCTCTGCATCCATTTTGGCTAATAAATAATTGGTGTGTGTGTGTGGATTTTTCCTAGCCTGTTTTCCCCTCGGATGCAAAAAGCTAAATTTTGCAAAACGCCGTAGCTGCTTGCAACGCTCACCTCCATCATGTCTCCAGGTGGCAATTCTAGCTTGAGCCCCCACCCCACTCCCCTGGCTTTTGCTGCCAGGTGTCAAAGGGACACTCCCCCACCTCCATCCTCCCTCTCATTTGGCAGCCAGCCAGCCTCTTCCCCGAATTGCAGAAAAGTTACTTCCTTCTCCCGATGCAAATAGCTCAGGGTTGGTGGCTTTGATGCAAAATGGGGGAGGCTGGTGCTGAGCTAAGACTGGGGGGGGGGGGAGGGAGGAGAAAAAGGGGGACGGGGCAGCATCTTCCCCTTTGGGTAGGAGGCCTTGGGGCACCAGAGTTAAAAGGATTTGATTCTAAAAGCTGATGGGCTGCTAGGGCTGTGGCTCTCTGTGCGAACAGAGGGAAGAATCATAGGAAACAAACAAAAAATAAATAAATAAACCAGCAAAACAAAAACAGAATAACAGCACCAAAAAAAGTGAACCCATGAGCCTGGAAGGGACCTTGGAGGTCTTCTAGTCCAGCCCCCTGTTCAAGCAGGAAACCCTACGCCATTTCAGACAAATGACTGTCCAATCTCTTTTTGAAAACCTCCAGGGATGGAGGAGCACCCACAATTTCTGGTGGCAATTTCCACTCGGCTGATTAATTGTTCTACCAGGAAATTTCTCCTTAGTACTAGGATGGTTCTCTTTTTGGTTAGTTTGCTTCTTGTTCTGTTTTATTTTTTTGGCATTTTGGAGAATATTTTGGCTCCCTCTTCTTTGGGGCAGCCCCTCAAATATTGGAAGGCTGCTATCATGTCACACCTAATTCTTCTTTTCTTTAGAGTAGCTAAATCCAAGTTCCTGCAACCGTTCTTTGTATGATTTTGTCCCCAGATCTTTATTCATCTACCTTTGTGGCACCCCTCAAATACTGGAAGATGCTAACATGTCGGCCTTAGTCCTTAACAGAATAACAGAGTCAGAAGGGACCTTGGAGGTCTTCTAGTCCAACCTCCTGTTCAAGCAGGAGACCCTATATAATTTTGGACAAATGGATGTCCGGTCTCTTCTTGAAAACCTCCAGTGATTGAGCATCTACAACTTCTGGTAGCAAGTTGTTCCACTGATTAATTGTTCTAACTGTCAGGAAATTTCTCCTTGATTCCAGGTTGCTTCTCTTCTTGATGAGTTTCCATCCGTTGATTCTTGTCCTGCCTTCAGATGCTTTGGAGAAGAGGTTGACCCCCCCTCTTCTTTGGGGCAGCCCCTCAAATACTGAAATACTGCAATCATGTCCTCCCCCACTCCTTCGCTTCTCCAGACTGGCCAAACCCCAGTTCCTGCAACCGTTCTTCATATGTTTTAGCCTCCAGGCCTTTCATCCTCTTAGTTGCTCTTCTCTGCACTTTTTCCAAAGTCTCAACCTCTTTTTTTGTAATGTGAGGATCAAAACTGGATGCAGGATGCCAGGTGGGGCCTTACTAAAGCTTTAGAAAGCGGTAGCATTTTATCTTCATCTTAATATAATGTAATGTAATGTAATGCAATGCAATGCAATGCAATGCAATGCAATGCAATGCAATGCAATGCAATGCAATGCAATGCAATGCAATGCAATGCAATGCAATGCAATGCAATGCAATAATATAATATAATATAATATAATATAATATAATATAATATAATATAATATAATATAATATAATATAATATAATATAATATAATATAATATAATATAATATAATATAATATAATATAATATAATATAATATAATATAATATAATAATATTCCCTTTATAATATTCGCCTTTAATATAGCAGTGGAAATCAAGGAGATTATACTCCTTGGTCCCATGCAGCTGCCCCAGCTACGGACCCCAAAGAACGCAGCACACACAAAGTCTGTACAAACCTTAGTTTACTAAATTAAATCAGTCTTTTTTTTCAAGGGTTTTTGGGGATGCCGCAATGGTCGTAAGTGTGAAAAACGGTCCTAAGTCACTTTTTTCAGTGCCGTCGTAACTTCGAACTGTCACTAAATGAATGGCCGTAAGTCGAGGACTACCTGCTTTGAAGGTTGAATTGATTGACAGAGGCCTCCTCTGTGGACTTGTATTTCATGCAATACAGGGAGTCCTCGACTTATGAACACAACTGAGGCCAAAATTCCCCTTGCCAGGCGAGGCGGTTGTTATGTGACTCCTGCCCCACTCTATGACCTTTCTTGCCACAGTTGTTAAGCGAATCACTGTAGCTGTTCAGTGAATCATGCCGTCGTTAAACGAATCCGGCTTCTCCCATTGACCTTACTCGTCCGAAGGTTGCAAAAGGAGATCGCGAGACTGTGGGGACACTGCGACCGTCATAAATATGAACCAGTTGCCGAATGTCTGAATTTTGATCACGTGACCCTGGGGATGCCGTAACGGTCATAAGACATTTTTTTTCAGTGCCGTTGTAACTTGAAACGGTCACTAAAAGAAGTCGAACTGAGGGTTGAATTGATGGACAAATGCTTCACCTGCTCTCCTTCACCTGCGGTGGACTACGATACCCATAAGTCAGACCCGTATGCAAAAGTTTGCTTGCTTCACCCACATCAAGCTTTGGCATGCTCTGGCGAGGCACACAAAATTTAAAAACCACATCACAACCCACAAAAGAAAAAAAAATGGGAAAATAAAATAAAAGGCAAATTCCAGAGAACAATGAACAATAGGCTCATTTTAGCCGGACAGGCAGTCCTCGACTTACGACCACAATTGGGAACCGGACTTTCCGTCGCTAAGCAGGACGGCGGTTGGGAGAGAGTCACCCCTGATTTTATGACCCTTTTTTTTGCCACCGTTGTTAAGTGGATCACTGCGGTCGTTAAATGAATCATGTGGTCATTAAATGAATCCAGCTTTTCCCCCTGACTTTGCTTGTCGGAAAAATGGCTGGGAAGGTCGCAAAAGTGGATCACGTGATCCCCGGGACATAAATACGGTTGCCAAGTGCCTGAATTTTGATCACGTGACTCTTGGGATGCTACAGCGGTTATAAATATGAGGACTGCTCCTAAGTCACGTTTTTTAGTGCCGTTGTAACTTTAAACAGTCACTAAATTTACGGCTGTAAGTTAAGGACTTGCTGTAAAAACCTGGTGTGTCTTTGCAGGTAGTCCTCGACTTATGATGTTTCACTTAGCGACCATTTGAAGTTACAACAGCACTGAAAAAAGGGACTTATGACCGCTTTTTCATACTTATGACCGTTGTGGCATCCCCGGGGGTTACATGATTTACCTTCGGATGCTTGACAACTGATTCACACTTACAACGGTTTCAGGGTCACGTGATTCCCCTTTTGTGACTTTCTGACAAGCAAAGTCTGTGGGGGAAGCCAGATTCACTTAATGACCGGGTTACTAATTTAACAACCGCAGTGATTCACTTAACAGCCCCGGCAAGAAAGGTCGTAAAACAGGACAAGCTCACTTAACAAACGTTTCACTTAGCAACATAAATTTTGGGCTCAAATTTGGACATAACTCGAGGATTACCTGTATACATCTAGTGGGGTTTAGAACAGAATACAGAATGACAAAGTGGAAAGGGACCTTGGAGGTCTTCTAGTCCAACCCTCTGCTCAAGCACCCTATACAGGTGGTCCTCGACTTATGACCACCATTGAGCCCAAAACCTAGGTTGCTAAGTGAAACATTTGTTAAGTGCGTTTTGCTCCCTTTTTACGACCTTCCTTGCCACGGTTGTGGAGTGAATCATTGCAGACGTTAAGCGAGTCACACGGTTGTTAAGTGAATCTGGTTTCCTCATGGACGTGGCTTGTCAGAAAGTCGCAAAAGTTGATCCCATGGCCCAGGGACACGGCGACCGTCATAAATACGAGCCAGTTGCCAAGCGTCTGAATTTCGATGACGTGACCAAGGGGATGTGACAACGGTCGTAAGTGAGAAAAATGGTCCTGAGTCATTTTTTTCAAGGGTTAAATGGTCACTAAATGAACTGGACTACCTCTATAATTCCAAGCAAAATGGCCGTCGGAGGGTCTTCCTGGGGAATTCTGGGAGTTGAAGTCCGCCAGGTTTAAAGTTGCCAAGGTTGGAGAATCCTTGTTCTAAGAGGCCTCTCTGCTGATCTCCAGGACTAGGCAGCTTTGCAACAGTGTGTGTGTGTGTGTTTGTGTGTGTCTCACACAAACATCCTTGGACCTCAGCCCATTTCACAGGTGTGCCAAGTGTTCAGTCTTTTGGTTTCCATTTTTGTCTGCAATGGCTTTGCAGGATTTATTTAATTTGACACATTTCCAAACTTTCCATCCAACGCCTTCCCGATGCAACGAACCAGCCCTTGAAAGACAACTGCACACAACTGCACACACACGGGCAGGCGTGTTACTTGGCAGGGGCTCAAAGACACACAAAAAATGCCCTAACAAGGCGGCCCAAGTTTTGAAGGCAATCAAAACTCTTTGCAGTTTAAAAATGAGAGAATAATCCCTATGAAAACTTGGCTGCTTTAAGAGGGGTGGACTTCAAGTCCCAGAATTCTGAGACTCCACCCATCTTAAAGCACACAGGCTAAGGAATTCTGGGAGTGGAAGTCCACCCATTTGAAGAATGCCGGCTGGGGAATTCTGGAAGTTGAAGTCCCCCCATCTTAAAGAATGACGGCTGGGGAATTCTGGGAGTTGAAGTCCCCCATTGAAAGAATGCCGGCTGGGGAATTCTGGGAGTGGAATTTCCCCCATTTAAAGAATGCTGGCTGGGGAATTCTGGGAGTGGAAGTCCCCCCATCTTAAAGAATGCCAGCTGAGGAATTCTGGGAGTGGAAGTCCCCCCATTTAAAGAATGCCGGCTGGGGAATTCTGGGAGTTGAAGTCCCCCCATTTAAAGAATGCTGGCTGGGAATTCTGGAAGTGGAATTTCCCCCATTTAAAGAATGCTGGCTGGGGAATTCTGGGAGTGGAAGTCCCCCATTTAAAGAATGCCGGTTGGGGAATTCTGGGAGTTGAAGTCCCCCCATTTAAAGAATGCCAGCTGGGGAATTCTGGGAGTTGAAGTCCACCCATCTTTAAGCATGCTGGCTGGGGAATTCTGGGAGTGGAAGTCCCCCCATTTAAAGAATGCTGGCTGGGGAATTCTGGGAGTGGAAGTCCCCCATTTAAAGAATGCCGGCTGGGGAATTCTGGGAGTTGAAGTCCCCCCATTTAAAGAATGCTGGCTGGGGAATTCTGGAAGTGGAATTTCCCCCCATTTAAAGAATGCTGGCTGGGGAATTCTGGGAGTGGAAGTCCCCCATTTAAAGAATGCCGGCTGGGGAATTCTGGGAGTTGAAGTCCCCCCATTTAAAGAATGCCGGCTGGGGAATTCTGGGAGTTGAAGTCCCCCCATCTTTAAGCATGCTGGCTGGGGAATTCTGGAGTGGAAGTCCCCCATTTAAAGAATGATGGCTGAGGAATTCTGGGAGTGGAAGTCCCCCATTTAAAGAATGATGGCTGAGGAATTCTGGGAATGGAAGTCCCCCCCATTTAAAGAATGCTGGCTGAGGAATTCTGGGAGTGGAAGTCCCCCATTTAAAGAATGCTGGCTGAGGAATTCTGGGAGTTGAAGTCCCCCCATTTAAAGAATGCCAGCTGGGGAATTCTGGGAGTTGAAGTCCACCCAACATAAAGGATACTGGCTGAGGAATTCTGGGACATTTTAAAGCATCTGGCTGGGGCATTCTGGGAGTTGAAGTCTATCCCTCTCTTAAAGCCTGGATGGCATGGATGCCACTAATCAAAGGGGAGGGGGCTCGCTTCCCTCCTGGCCAATCAATTCGCCCCTTTAGAGATAATTGTCTTCATCGCTCCCACGGTCAGCCTCCTCCTCTTCCTCGTCCCCCGCCAGCGCTTCGATGTCGTGGGTGATGTTGGCGATCCGTCGATTGAAGGACTCCGACTCGGAATGCAGGGACCAGCTGTCGTAGCTCCTCACGGCCGAAGCCGAAGTGCTGCTCATGCTCTTCTTGATGCGGCCGAAGCTGTCGGTCAGGATGCCCCCTTCCCGGATGCCGATGCTCTCCAGGAAGCTCTCGAAGTAGCCGATGTCCTGGTCAGGGATGAAGGGCCGCATTCCTGCAGAGAGAGGATAAAGGGGGCTCTTGGAGCTCTCTGAGCTGGGTGGTTTTTCTGCAGACGTTTCACGACCCTTCTAGATAACATCATCAGGGCTAGAAGGGAGCGGAATTTGCGGAGGAGAAGGAGGAGGTGGTATTCCCCAACTACATAACAATATCAGAGTTCCTCCTCCTCTTCCTCCCTTCTCCTCTTCCTCTTCTTCCCCTCTCCTCTTCCTCCCTTCTCCTCTTCCTCCTTTCTCCTCCTCTTCCTCCCTTCTCCTCTTCCTCCCTTCCCTCTCCTCTTCCTCCCTTCCCCTCTTCCCCTCTCCTCTTCCTTCCTCCTCCTCTTCTTCTTCTTCCCCTCTCCTCTTCCTCTTCCTCTTCCTCCCATCTCCTTTTTCTCCCTTCTCCTCTTCCTCTTCCTCCCTTCTCCTCTTCCTCTTCCTCCTCTCTCCTCTTCCCCTTCTCCTTCTTCTTCCCCTTCTCCTCTTCTTCTTCTTCCCCTCTCCTCTTCCTCCCTTCTCCTCTTCCTCTTCCTACCCTCTTCCCCTCTCCTCTTCCTCTTCCTCCCTTCTCCTCTTCCTCCCTTCCCCTCTTCCTCCCTTCTCCTCTTCCTCGCTTCTCCTCTTCCCCTCTCCTCTTCCTCACTCCTCCTCTTCTTCTTCTTCCCCTCTCCTCTTCCTCTTCCTCCCGTCTCCTTTTTCTCCCTTCTCCTCTTCCTCTTCCTTCCTTCTCCTCTTCCTCTTCCTCCTCTCTCCTCTTCCTCTTCTTTCCCTCTCCTCTTCCCCCTTCTCCTCCTCTTCTTCTTCCCCTCTCCTCTTCCTCCCTTCTCCTCTTTCTCCCTTCTCCTCTTCCTTTCTCCTCCTCTTCTTCTTCTTCCCCTCTCCTCTTCCTCTTCCTCCCATCTCCTTTTTCTCCCTTCTCCTCTTCCTCTTCCTCCCTTCTCCCCTTCCTCTTCCTCCTCTCTCCTTTTCCTCTTCCTTCCCTCTCCTCTTCCCCCTTCTCCTCCTCTTCTTCTTCTTCTCCTCTCCTCTTCCTCCCTTCTCCTCTTTCTCCCTTCTCCTCTTCCTCTTCCTCCCTTCTCCTCTTCCTCCCTTCTCCTCCTCTTCCTCCTCCTCTTGGTGGCACATCTTGGCGTCCAAGATTGAGAAACACTGTACTCTGCCAATCTGGGCCTCTTAATTTTTATCGTTACTTAAGTAATAAAAGTACATTTGCTTCCAAAATATCAGAAGCCGTGAATTCCCCAAAAACTAAAGCGATGCATAATTGGGTTAAACATTATCAAACCTTTGTCACCTTAAAGAAAAACAACACCTACATTCTACCCAGGAAAATATTTGCTTAAATAAATTAATGTGTTCACAACTTCTTCTTCTTCTTTTTTTTTTTGAATAACCAAAAGAATTTGACTAAAATGGAAAACAAACCACCTTCATCTAATGGAGGTGTCAAAAGCGATGCATTCTTTTTTTGCAAGCCACATTTTTACATCCCAAGGGAAGATTAAATTAAAGATTAAATAAACGGAAAGATTTTGAAATCCCACGGAAAGACGGAAGGAAAAATGCTTTTTAATTTCTCAGCGTAAATCCAGCGGTTTACAGCAAAAATTCTCTAAAGGCCATTTAAATGGACCATTAAAACAAGACTCACAGCAGTTGTGAAATCCTGCTAAGGATTTTTTTTTCCCCAACTGAGAAACCTTCAGCCCATATATTTATCTATATCTATCTATCTATCTATCTATCTATATATATAGATATTTATCTATATAATTTATATATATATAGTTATCAGAGAGAGAGTGAATTATACAACGCCTCTAATTGGTTAGCAAATTCTTCCATTTTCTGCTTTCCTACTTAAAAAAGCTTTAAAAAACTTAAAGAAACAGATTGGAGTGACACAGCTCCACAACCCCACACAATCACACAAACTTAAATGGGATGAAAACGAAGAATTTCCAGCATTTGAATTGGCATTATTTGAAATCCACATTATTCGAATTGACATTATTGGAATGGGCATTTATTCGAATTGATATTACAGGTAGTCCTCCACTTACAACGGTTCATTTAGTGACCATTCAAAGCAGGGGTGAAATCCAGCAGGTTCTGACAGGTTCTGGAGAACAGGTAGCGGAAATTTTGAGTTGTTCAGAGAACTGGCAAGTACCACCTCTGGCTGGCCCCAGAGTGGGGTGGGAATGGAGATTTTGCAGTATCCTTCCCCTGCCACGCCCACCAAGCCAAGCCACGCCCACAGAACCGGGAGTAAAAAAATCTGGATTTCACCACTGGTTCAAAGTTACAATGGAATTGAAAAAAAGTGATTTAGGACTATGTTTCACACTTATGACAGTTGTAGCATCCCGACGGTCATATGATTAAAAGTCAGACGCTTATCAACTGACTTATATTTATGACAGTCGCAGTGTCCTGGGGGTGTCACGTGATTCCCTTTTGCCTTTGACAAGCAAAGTCAAAAGGGAAGCCAGATTCACTTAACAACCAGGTTACTGCAGTGATTCACTTAACAACTGAGGCGAGAAAAATGGGGCAAAACTTACTTAACCA